>CAKAEH010001384.1:0-69765 GCA_916381525.1 Cercopithifilaria johnstoni
CTTGGATTTTCAGGCTATTAAAGTTTCTTAAACAATTTCTCAATTTTTTTGCAAAGTTCCAACTTACCAGCTTTGCTATGAATTGTAAAAAAATTTTTTGTAGTAGGCGTATTTTCACTTTTTTCTCCCGTGCTTTTAAAATTTTTGATCCATTTCATTTTTAATTCGACAAATTGGAGATTGAATTTCTACTATTCATCTTATTTAGGTTTTCATATAACATCTCAGATTTTTAGATTATCCGTACTTTCACTTCTTACCTACTCTTTCCACCCTTTGCAAACACATATCCATATATAGCGTGATTTATTTAGAAAGGCCTAATTTTTAAGCTATCAATTTTTATCGATAATTTACATTGCCTTATTGAAGCCATTATTTTCAACTAAAATAAAGATTCAAAAAAGAAATAACCTCATTTTTAGTTTTATTTGGAAAAACCGGACTTTTCATCGGTCAATTTTTATCAAGAATTTATACTGCCGTGTTGGAGTCATAATCCGGAACAACGTCCAATGTTTCATTCGTTACATCGTCGATTGCAAAATGTCACTTGCGCACAGATGAGCGAAGGTTGCTGCTATTAATAATCATCTGGAAGGTCTCGGACGATGAATTACTTTACATATATCATTATTTTAGTGTCTTAATTTATTTCCGTATTAATGATTGGTGTGTTGTTGAATAAAATGTGTTTTATATGGTATGAAGCTTTCACGAAATCAAACAATTAAATGCATTTTCTAATTTGAAAAATATACTTCATCATACGCTTTTACTAAATTTGTTGGCTTCTTTGATTGAATTGACTGCTAATAATGGCTGAAGCCAAGAATAACTATCAAACAATGAGGACCAAAGATATATTGTGGCCAAGTATATCGAACAATGTAGTAGACTTTTATAGAGAGATAACAAATAGTGATTTTAAAAAGATTACTGAAAAATTTTAAGGCTAAAGGAAATATTGTTCTGATATTCCTCTTGTGATGGAGAGAGAAAAAGCAGACAAGTTCGTCCTTCAATAACACTGGCGGAAATAGGCCAAGAAATTGTCAATTAAAATTTAAACGGGCAAGTTAATCATTTAAAGGAAAGGATAGATGATAGTCAAAAGAGTTTTAAACTGCCGAAATTAATATTGAATAAAAAAACATTGATGGTAAGAGAGAGTATTGAAAATGAAAGATAACATGGAATGATATGATGCATGTAATAGCACTGTTATCAGTGTGTAAAGATTGAGAAATTCTTTGAAAAAGTATGTGTCACAACAATAATAGTGATTGAGGGTAAAGAAAGAATACAGAGAACGAATATTTATAGTAAAGATGAAACAAAGAAATTATATATGATTTATTAGTAAACAAGTTATGTAATTGTATTTTATGAAATTAACATATGATTATGTAATTGTGTTCACTTTATTCATCACAAACAAAGTCACGTGATGCGTTACTTTTAAAATAAAAATTTTACCAATTTGAAAATTAAACATAAAATGAAAGATAACTGTATAAATCTACTTTAAATGTATTTTGCAATGCAAAACTAAACGCTGCTTTTATTATTTGCGCTCTATGGATAAGAAGAAAATATTGTCGGCAATCGTTATTCTCACGCAATTAAACGTGTCTCCAAATTCATTACACTTAACGGCTTAATTCATATCTACACGAACAGAACAACAAAAGTCATCATGGAGTGAAACATTTAGCCGGGATGGTTTATTTTCGCAGTGTCCTAGTCATATGAAGCATAAAGAATACGTGATGAAATATTAAGTCTGGTTTATCTTGGTAGGGTGTGCAGTTTTGGTTGAGGATTAATCGGTGTTACGTCTGCTTGCTGTAATAGCCTCGATATAATGTGATAAGTGATCATATCAACGATGTATAACAATGAGTTTTTTTGCACGGAATTTTGACTTATAAAAATTTTATGTCCATATGTTTGTCTTTATTTAAGTTTTAATTTATTATATATATTTAATATTATGTATATTTTATTATTTTAGTTACTGATACTGCTGTTGTCAATAACTTGATATCGCTGTTATTTACAGATTAACTGATTTTAGGTTGAATCTGTTATTTTGCCATTGCTCATTATTCTTTGTAATTATTGATGAGACGACATTATGAGATACTCATTAATTATTGTTCATTAATGTATTTAATATAATAAGTTTAATACCACAATTCAGTAAGGTTTTTGATAATGAACGGCATATGCGTACGAATCATTCAATCCGGTCAGTTTGTAATAGGTACTTGACCATTTCTGTTTCAGGTGTTTAGTGGAGTAGCCTTTACGTGAACATGTCTGACCAGTGGGCAACCGAAGCCAATGACGTGATTGGCAGTTATGATGAACCTTTAGGTCAATCGGAGGCACCGGAAGTGAAACTTTTCGGTAAATGGTCCTTGGACGAAGTTCACATTTCTGATATTTCTTTAGTGGTTAGTTTGTTGTGTATTTTGTTTTACTATAAACTAGTATAAGGCAAATGTTATGTTGCTTAACTGAAAAGTAATTGCCTTGCCGTTCATGTGTCTTACTGATGAAACGATGCTTTAAGTAGTTCAGGTATTATTTTTGTCAACTTACATATTAATTTTTATTTCATGTTTGTAATTACATCCGTAGAAAGAGATTCTGTAGCTGCATTTGGGTTTCTTTATTCATAGAAATGAAGTTCGCCAGTCAGATCGATGCTTTGCAGGATTATATAGCCGTAAAAGGAAAGTCCGCAAAATACTTGCCGCATAGTGCTGGACGATATCAAGTCAAACGTTTTCGTAAAGCAACATGCCCATTGGTAGAAAGACTTGCATCAACGATGATGATGCACGGCCGGAACAACGGCAAAAAACTGATGACTGTGCGCATCGTAAAACATGCATTTGAAATAATCCATCTGTTATCCGGAGAGGTTCAATTTTATATCCATTTGATTTTTTAATTTATCTGTTCATTCATCTTATTTCATTAGATCAAAAAATCAACAAAAATATTTAGCAAACTGCAAAATATGCGAAAGTTTCTGCGAAAATTAATTTATGCAGAGTATGATAGTTAAAATCATAAAACTCAAAATTGCTTCAAAAAATAATCACAGGACTTTCTCATGAAGTTAAAGCATGATGTTTTTAAACAGATGTTTTAAGATGTAGCTTGTTTCAGAATCCCGTGCAAGTGCTCGTGCACGCTGTAATAAATAGTGGGCCAAGGGAAGATTCAACACGTATTGGTCGCGCGGGTACAGTCAGACGACAAGCTGTCGATGTGTCACCTCTTCGCCGTGTAAATCAGGTCTTTTTTCGCAATTAAGGAGCACTTAGGTGATTGTTAAGATGTTTATAAATAGGTCTATCTTTTTCCTATTACCACTTCCAAAAAAGCCGAAGAACAGGAAATTGTATTTTCGTATTAGATGACACATGATTCGAATCTTTGAAAATTTACAGTAGGAAGTTTTTTCTTTTTGGTTTTAATTTGAAGTCTGTGCAGCAATTTCTGCAAACTGCAAATAATATGCTCACTCAGTGAAGTTGAAAATGGCACATGACTTCGACTTAGTTCCTAAAAGTATAATTTCACCGCAGGCTATCTGGCTTCTTTGTACTGGTGCGCGTGAGGCAGCATTCCGCAATATCAAATCAATTGCGGAGTGTTTGGCAGACGAATTGATTAATGCAGCGAAGGGATCGTCGAATTCTTATGCAATCAAAAAGAAAGATGAATTGGAACGTGTCGCGAAATCGAATCGATGAGTTCCATTTGTTGGATATATTATTCAATTTGTCGAATGGAATAAGCTTTTACATTATATTATTAAACAAATGTTGTTATTAAAAGGTTGTTCGTCATATAATTCCGTGGTATAACACTGTATACATTACATTTGACTTTCAAACTCTTCTTTTATTTCATTCTCATTTTGCAATAAAAGATTAACAAACTCATTAATCGGAAGACCCCAACTAAGTTTCTTTCACCCAATTTGCGCTAGTTCAAATTATTTTCATCAAAGAAGTTAGAATGATTCGCTTCTTAATTGCAAAAAAATCTAGAAAACAAAAAGCCGTCATATTTTGCATAAAAACCTGAAGAAGTATGTCCAAGTGTATGTTGGATCGGAAATATCATGAATCTCGCGTGGAGGAATTCGAGAAAGTAGGTGACCACGAGGCTTGGCAGATTCATGAAACATGGTTACATGATGTAAGGTCCAGTGTTTGCACCTCGAGACGTGTACAGGGTTGAGGGTCATGTCGGTCTTGAAATGGTTATGGGTGAAACGCTAGTACGCACATCAAAGAGTTCGAAATTATAGAGTTAGATGGCTTTCAATTATTTTTGTAAATAACTGCGAAGCCATGGTTTTATTTAGTTATTTTAAAAAGAAGGCAGAAATTAAGTCTTCTGGAGAGCGAATTCAGAATTGCGGTTAAGAGAGGATATCACTTTAGGAAGTAGGAAATTCAAACAAGTGGTCTTATTGTTTATTTCATCCACAGATGACATTGAATTTGAATATGAACTCGGGATTAAATTTGAATTTTGTTGATTTTCTCGTCTGATTCTGCTATATATTGCCGCAATTTAAAACAGTTACTTTCAGTGACGTTTTAATGAAATGAAGACGGAACAAGAAGTAACTGATCGTACTACGCGCTGTTTCAATCGATTGCAAGTAGCATTACGCCGTGATGGTCGTATTCCGGAAAATGGTTTACCTCAGCAAGCAATTGAGGGGTTTCTAACACGTTTAGCAAGTTTGGATTCAAATAATCGTTTCGGTACAATTTGCATTGGAGCTGGTGAACGTGAAGGTCGTATTTTATCACCACTGGTTCAACAATTACACTATGGCTTAGCGCATGGAATTGGCAGGTCAGGAAATTTAACCGAACGTCAACCGAAAGCAATTGGTTCGTCAATTCTGTCAGAAATTACTAATAAACTTGCCTTGGATGCTATCCGTTCCCTCGGGATAGCGGGGACGAAGGCAGCTATGGTAGTACCTGTTGCAACCGGTATGGCACTTTCATTATGCTTGAGTGCATGGAGGCATACGAAACGTCGTGCTAAATTTGTAGTTTTTTTACGTATCGATCAAAAATCATGTTTCAAATCCATTTTTACGGCTGGTTTTGAACCGATTATAATTGATGGCATCCAGGAAACAATGATAAGCGATGGACTTATCACAGATCTCACTGCACTGAAAGTTGTTTTGGAGAAACAAAAGAACGAAATTATCGCTGTGCTAAGCACCACTTCCTGTTTTGCTCCTCGTCAACCGGATGATTTGGCTGCTATTGGTGAATTATGTGCTAAATATGGTGTGAAACATCTGGTAAATAATGCTTATGGTTTACAATCACCGGAATGTCGAAATCGAATCCAAGAAGCTGGTTTAGCAGGATATATTGATGCATTTATACAATCAACGGATAAGAACTTCTTGGTACCAGTAGGTGGTTCAATTGTGGCAACATTTGATGAAAAATCCTTGAATATCATAGCTAATTTCTATCCAGGACGAGCTTCCATTGTACCATCACGTGATTTGTTGATTACTTTACTACAGTTAGGCAAAATTGGATTAAGAGAACTCTACAATACGCAGCAAACAAATTTTGAAATTTTGCATGCGGCAATGAAGGAATATGCTAAAACAATTGGACAAAGGGTAAAAGAATTTCAAGATATACATAAGCGAATAGATAGATGGATAAACAGATTAAATAAGTAGCTTAATGGATGCAGAGATGTGACGAATACACGTATCTATCAATCGATTTACCTTTTCTAACGAAGATGATCTCCATTAATTGAATTTCTTAATTCTGATAATTTCCATAATTCTTGTTATACATGTATGTTGAATTTCCAATCATCAATCATTTATGGATGATAGATTGATAGAGAGTACACTGCAAGTTATGCTGTCATTAGTTCAGATTTGTAGTAAGATAAAACTGAGCTTGAAGAAGCTTCTGATTGAGATAATTTCACTACAACTGCAAATCCTTTGATTGAGATTTTCATTATCGACATCAAGATTCAACATTTGGCAAACAATTAATCCAAAAACATTTGATTGAGATAAGATCCGCAATGTTTGACTGCATTAATCTTGTTTTAGGTCATGGAAGTTAAAATGAATCGGATTTCGCTTGCAATTACATTGAAGGGTTGGACAAGCCAACAGCAGAATACCTTCGGTGCTCAATTGTTCAGTCGTGGTGTCACTGGTGCTCGAACGGTACCAAATGGCGTGTTAAAATCAATTGATGGCTATGAATTTCTCAATTTCGGTTCACATTCATCACGACAACATGATGGTTATTTAAATGTTGCTTGTGCAATCGGTATGTCAACACGGGAAATCCAAGAACTAGTGAAAGTGCTCAAGGAGGAAACTCCAAAATGGGCATTTTCTCAATCCAATAATGCACATGCTAAAGGTATTTATCCGTAATATTCTTGATTGAAATTTGAAGTCTACCATTCAACTCCTAAATCTAAATTAGAAAATTCGGCTGAACAATGCTTCTTATTGTGCTAATATCAGTTATGACAATTTTGATATCTTGTGGAAGTGTTTATATAAATATGGCTAGCAATTCTTCGCTTTATAAGATAGGGCATCTAAGATGAGGTAAATGTTCACACGATGAAATCATGATTAAATACAAGTAGACTCAAATAGTAGCTATCCATTCCTGTGCTTTTTTTTGTTATACACTATGTCTTAAATTTCAGTACCAACTACCTCATAATTCTCGGGACTGATAGTTGTCATTTTAGATTACAATTATAATTATAATCAGACTACTAGTTATGATTTCGCGTAAAAATCTTTGCAGTAAACAATACAGTCGGGAACTCAAAAAAGACTGTTTTACAGATTGCAGTTCAGAATCTCGAAATAGTGCAAATTGCATAACGACATTACCATCAATAGAAGATATGCAGGCAAACGAAAGCTATATATAATTTATTCACATCTGTACTGTATTTTTCTCATACTTCGATATCCTCATTTGACCCTATCATTTTATTTTCTGTTTATAGATTTTTTTCGACCTTAATGTGATATTTAAAGTGTACTTAATAAATTTGTTAAACGGTAGCGAATTCCACCACTATCTAAAGTCAACTGGTAACTGTTCATTCATTAGAAAATACTCGGAAATGATGCAAGCGGATGCTTTTATCAAGAAGACATCAAACTATATAATCTCTTTTTAGCGCATGATAATTTTTTAGATTTTCTTTACATTTCGAGAAAATGTCGGCAAAAACTATTGTAGGAACTTGCACAATGCTTAATGTCCCCTAAAAAATATGTACTGTACGCATTGCCTGGATGGAACATCATTTAAACAAAAGTTAAAAGAATTCGTTTTCTTGAATGTATTCATGTCTAGGAAGTTAGTTGAGGTTGTCTAGTAGTCACCAGGAATTGTTTTTTCTTTGTTCATCGTTTGAACAGTTAAAAAGAGTCTGGATCCAAGAAATCAGCTATAGTTTGCCACAACGTGCGAAAATAAGAAAATGGCGAGGGATTAATCGTTATTTTCGCATGTAACTGTATCTACAATTCAACATTCTGGAAGCGAATAAGAGGATTTTAAAGTGCATTCAATTTATTAACTGCGGACGTATAACATTTGCAATAAAATTTTGGAAAACTTTTCGCATAAAATTAAAAATCAATCGTCAAAATACAAATCCATTAGGGTACTTTTAAACGTTTCAATGAAATTTGTATTAAATTTACATTAAATTTAATATAAATTTCGCATAAAAAGCATATGCAAATTTTGATTAAAATAAGAACGAAATCCAGGCTAAAATGTACATGACGCCACCAATCGGGGCGTACTTTCTGAAATTTTCTTTTCCGGTGATGCTGTAATGGTAGCAAGATCCCGAGAACACTGCCATACCACCAAGAAAAAGCGAAATAGTAAGCAATGGAAAACGTGCCTTATTAGCAAGAAATAATGCTACCGAATGTATCAGGTGGTAACGATTACCAGTTTCGAAAGAACGTAAGCGCCGTTCATCTGCATTTCCACTTTCACGTAAAGCATGGGCTCCATACGCACCAAGTGATATTGCCAAAGCACCTGATAAACCTGCCAGACGGACCAAATGTGATTCATTCATAAAACCCTACAAATCAGGAACAATGAAGTATAAAACAATAATCTATCTTTCAACACTTCATTTTAAAGAGCCTGAAAATTTCACCTAGAATAAATAAATATCAAAAAAAATTCGAAACTACAGCTCCAATATTGAAGGAATCTTTAGAGCATGAAGCGATTACTAGTCTATGATTTGTTTGAAGCTTTCTATTTTACGGATAATTAAGAAGAGTAAACAGGACAATTCTATTTTCTGCCAAGTTTAAGCTATATTCATTTAAGTAATATAGTAAGTTACCAGTGACATAATGGTTGATGATTTCGATGAAGCATTTATATGACCGCCTTTTGGTGGGCATAGTGAATCCAAGAGCTTTACTAAATAATCCATCACTGCTACTGTTTGAGCCAGATCAAAAAAAATTGGAATTTCAATTAGAATAAATTCTAGAAATGAAAAGTTTTCGCAATCCAGTAATTATCAACAAGGATCCATAAACGGTAGCGTAAGTGATATGATAGATCGAAGAGTTTGTACAAATATAATATGATACTTGAAACAATCTTATGTAGACTATTTACGTGAGTATCACTTGCCACACACATCAAATTTTAATCTTTAAACAAAGTGATAAAATAAATTTCGGATTACTTAAACTTCCACCCTATTTTACATTGAAGGCTGCTGGCATTACTGCATAGCCATGGACACAAAACGACCTTATATTGGAAGATTTAAACGACCATCAAGTTGTTTCATATAGATTACATGCTGGACATACAATATGAGAGTATTACAAACATTGCTACAGCTTCATTCCACCCAATGAAAGAAACAAGCAAGTTGCGTCTCGAAATGAAAGTATCTCGAAGATGTTAGTTACGGTGAAGCTCAATTTAACGCCCACTTTCATTTTTGAATGAAAGGATGAGAATTTGCATATCGCTCCGCATGAAGGCAAGCTTGATTTCCGGTTGTCCGGGTATCAATTTCCAGTAAGCTGTGAATTGTCGTATTACAGTGCCGTTAAAAGGATTGAGTATCGAAGTTGCAGAACATGAGGCTGAAACTTCTGAGATATTGTTAGAAGAGAAAGTTTTTTGAAATTTTTAATTCATTTAATGATGATATGTTTTCGTATTGAATAATGTAAATTTTCAAACGGTTTAATGTATCATATCAGTTATTCAAAAATAATTTACTAAAAATCTACATTTTAAGATAATAACAGATGGGATTTATTCAATGATATGTTTCCATATTCACAACGTGCGGATTTTGATATATTTAGTATTTAAATGTGAAACCTTATAAGATTATTTACATGGCGTATTAATTAGATGTTTTGGGATTTCATTCCTGATAGTCGAAGAGTTGATGAGGAATTTGCTTAACATATTTGTAATGCTCCAAAGAAATTCTTTATAGCTGTGCTGTTATTGGTTCTTCCTAGTCATTCATAAATTTTTTTATTTGACAATTGTCGCTCTTACTGTCATTAGAGCAATATATGCGGCAAATTAACGGATTTATATTTTATATTTTGTATCACTATTGGATTATATGATTGGTTTTCAATTGTGAAGCTAAACTAATGAAGCTATTCTTTTAATTCAATTAACTGCACTCATTCCTTTTTGCATCACAATTTTTTGTCTTCACCAATTCTGCTGAATTACAAAAAGCAATTCATGCAATAATTTATCTAATTCGGCCATCTCTTTCCGAGATATGTTATGCATTATAACATACTTTTCAATTTCTCTACTGAAATTTGAAAATGTTTCAGGTCTTCTATTTTTATTTTATGCTGCTTTTTCTGCTTCTTGTTTTAGTTATCATATGACTTTAGGGACAATTTTGTCCATTTAATTAGTCATTTTGCTATTGTTGAAATGGTCGGTAGATTTCTGATTAGATTTGATTTCTGATCCGATTTCTGATTTCGTTAATTTTAAGTCAGAGCTGATATGTAATAAATCGTGAAGTTTAGGAAAACTTCTACAAATAATTATTAACAAATTAATAATTTAACAACTGAGCAAATATAGATAATTGCAAATATAACTAGTGTAATGAATAATAAAGCATAATTAAAATCTGACTAATTTTGCAACGCAATTATCTACAATGATCCACTAAATAACATTTTAGGGGTAAGAAAATCATTAGTACCAGGTACTTTTTAACACGAATTTGTTTACTTAATGTTGATTATTGTTTACTTTTTCACCAAATTTGCTACTCTATAATCCTTTATGATATTGCTAGTAATTATTTACCGACTATGATCCTTGCGCTGACTTCCAGAAAACTGGTTCATTCAACTAATTCACAAACTATTTTTGTTTCCGTTTAATTATCTGGAAATGTTATAAGTAAGCCTTTATGAAGAGGTCCTTATTCGTCTCTTTCTTTCTCTCTCTCTCGTCTCCTTCCATTTTCTTTCTAATTTAGAGGGTCGAATTGTTAAACTAGCGTATACATTAGTATGGAAGGAGGGATGACTAAGAAACGAATTGTGAATAATTTTGAGATCTGCCACCAACTGCTCTTTTTTGATGAAAAATGGAAGTAATGGAGAAGCAAAAAGAGAAAAAGAGGGAGAGAGAGAGGAGCAAGAAGAGAAAAGGAGGGAGAGAGATTAAGACGGAACTGAAACTAATCTTTTTCTACTATCATCTCTCATCATTTCTTCACATTCTCGATTCCACTTTCCATCTATTCCATCTACTGCTAATAACAAATAGCAATACACCTCACTTCTTCACTCTCGGTTTAGTAGTAGTAGTAGTAGATTGTTGTTGTTTTGAAATAGTATCGTGAAAAGAAAATGGACTAATTATCAGCAATGACCTTATGATTCGTGTCATCTTTTCAGGGTATATACGATTGTTCTAATAATACAATCCAACGAGAGAATGTTTATGTATCATCATAAAATCTTATTTCAGTTAATTAAAATGAAGTAAAATTGATGAGCATTGGAAAAAGATAGTGATTATTAGGATTGTCACTATATTACTATGCTTATTTGCCTACTTAACTAATGAGTAGTAAATAACAAACAATCTTCTATCACATATCAACAAGCACCAAAATTACTAATTTCTTAAAAATAGCAAATTACATACATTAATTAAGTACAATTCTTAATAAACAGTCTGCTCATATTTCATTCATCATCTCTTCTATAAAAAGTTCGTTATTCTTAAAAAAACTGAAATGTATCATGCAGGAATGCAAAATAGCTGTCAAATATTATTATCATCAACACACACACACACACACATACACACACATACACACAAACATGCACGCGCGCACACATACACGCACAGACACACGCATACATACCCATAGACACATAAAACAACAACGACAACATTCATCCAAACCTTGTTTACTCATTCAAATATATGAGTCTTTCTCTCTGCTGATATATTTTAGTCTTTCACTTTGCCGATTATTCCAAAACATTTTGCATATATGCGTATGTGTACGTGAATGTATGTATGTGTGTGTGTGTGTGTGTCTATGTGTTTGCGTGTATATGTGATAATTATGACTACAGCTAAAGGCTGTCGATTTTCATATCGCTTTACTATTTCTCGATCACAGCAATTCCTTTCTTTGCCTTCTCTTTCAACTCCAAATTCAACGGACACATCATTTCATTTGGCCAAATCACTCCTAACTACCACTCAGTGACGACTAATATCAATCAAATGAAGTGTATGTGTATGTATGTGTGTCTGTGTGTATGTATATGTATGTATGTATATGTATGTATATATGTATATATAAGTGTAACAATGGTACGAATGGGTTTTTTCTGGTTTATTCAAGTTCGAATTTCTTGGGTTTAAATTTCGTATATTTGAAAAATGCTAATTTTTATTAAGAATTCCATTTTTCTTTTTCTCTTTCAGTTTGGTTGCGCGTAACACATTAGATTACTCGAGCGTACGGAATAATTAGAAGTAAAGAGCAATATGGCCCAGTTAGGTGTATCAACAGCACCACCGGAACCTGTTCTCGAAGTTCCACCACCGCAAGAAATTAAGATTCTTGAAACTGCCGAAGATATTCAGGTAAATTTTATCGAATCAATTTTACCAAGTGTTAATAGTCATGAAGAATCAAAAAATGAATTTGAATATTACAACTTTATCAATTCTATTTGCAAAATGTGTCGAACTTATAATTACCTTCTTGATGAGTTCAGTTATATAGTTTGAAATTTACCACAGCTTATTATCGTACACTGTTATTGCTATTTTGAGATTTTTTTTGCCCTAAGAATGAAAGGTGAGATTCTGTGGAAAATCGATGAAAGTCACATGAAATAATTAGAAAAAAATGAGAAGTTAGGTAGGTCAAGAAAAATAAAAACAAATATAGAAATAAACAAAAATATATATATATTAGAAAAAATGCTTATGAAATTTTTGCTTATTCAGATGCGTAAATATTTTTTTGCCAGGAATTCTTTTAAATGCTTCACAAGAATGCACAATGTTTTTCTTTTTCTTTGACAATTGGTCGCATTTTACAGAATCGTCGAGCTGAAGTGCTTGGACATTACGCACAGTTTAAAAAGTTTGCTCGCGCTAAACGCGATCGCTTGGAAGAAGCACGACAATTCCAATACTTCAAACGAGATGCGGACGAGCTAGAAATTTGGATACTTGAAAAGCTGCAAACAGCATCGGAAGAATCGTTTCGAGATCCAACTAATTTGCAGGTCCGTTTATTCCTCATCAAACTACATTCCTTTTTAGTTTTTTTATACATGAATATAAATATAGAATTTTGGAAAGCAAATTATTCGTTATTAAATGTGAAAAATCATTAGAAGTTTCTTGAAGCAGGTATCACATTTTGCGAACGGATGCTATGAAAGGAAATTCTTTATCTTGTCCAGGATTACTGTTTATAGGCAAAGATCCAGAAACATGAAGCATTTGAGGCCGAAGTTCATGCACATTCGAATGCTATAGCACAGCTTGATAAAACCGGCACTGATATGATACAGCATCAACATTTTGCTTCAGATATCATCAAGGTGAATGAATCTTCCATATACTAATGATCCGTATGAATGTTTTATTACTTTTCATGAAAATAATTCAGTATGAAATGTAAAAGGATCGTTTTATATTTGAAAATCGGGGATTTTTGGATCTAGTAAGAAAAGTGATAGGTAGCTGTTTTGTTGAAAGAGATTTAAGCGAGATCGAAATTGTAAATTGGACAACGATTTAAAACTATTAAGTAAAAGAAGTTCCATGCAAGATGCTGATGAGGCAGTCTATACAGTAACAGTTAGAGCTAAGTGCTGTGCAAAGTAGTATGACTACTACAGGTTTTCAATGGTTTTTAGCTAATAAGAGAATGGCTTTTTTTGTTCTGGGAAATGATGTGAGTTAAGTAACTCTTTTGGTATAAAATGGCCTTCCAATTTCAGAGACGGCTCAACGAACTGCATTCGTTATGGGATCAGTTGTTCTTCAAGTTAAAGGACAAGGGCATTAAGCTTCAACAGGCCTTAAAACTTTTACAATTTATGAGACAGTGCGACGAAGTACTTTATTGGATTCGTGATAAAGAGGCTTTCGTTACTGCTGAGGATTTTGGTCAGGATTTGGAACATGTTGAGGTTAGTTTTGAAAATTTTTTAATGATATAGCTCTTTTACACAAGTTTTTGTCAAATATTCTGGTGATTAGCTGCTTTTAATTACCACTGCTCAGGTTCTACAACGGAAATTTGAAGAATTTTTAAAAGAACTGGGTAATCATCAGTATCGTATTACGGAAGTTAATCAAGCAGCTGAAAAGCTGATTGACGAAGGCCATACAGAATTTGAAGCGGTTAATCGAAAAAAGGATGAAGTTAATGATGCTTGGCATCGACTTAATACTCTTGCTGCTACACGGTAAGATTTTATTTTTACGGTTATTTCAGCAGGTATTTTTCTTTTTTCGAGTTTAGTCTGTTTCGAGGACGGAAAAGCCAGAAATTGAATTCTTAATTCCAAGATTTAAAAATTTCTTATGCTTGTGATTTTGTAGACGAGAGGGTTTGTTTGGAGCACATCAAGTGCAACGTTTTAACCGTGACATTGACGAAACTTTGGCTTGGATTGGTGAAAAAGATGCGGCGTTGTCATCGGATGATTATGGACGAGATTTAAACAATGTGCAAGCGTTGCAGCGTAAACACGAGGGAACCGAGCGTGATTTAGCTGCATTGGATGCTAAGGTTTGTCTTTCCTAATTGCTTTTGATACTAAAACATTGAAATAATTGGAAGTTCAGTTCTCACTCATTTTATGTTTGTTGTTTTTATATTATCCAGCAACAGAATTTCTTCATAGACTTTCAAACTATCTTATTGTGAAGCACATTGATTTTTACACTAATACTAAACGTCGAAATATGGATAAAATCTGAGGAATGCCTTAGTTTAGCTATAAATTATATTCCTTTGAGATGGCTTTTAGAATGAATGGGTAAAATTTACTCAAATGAATTTTTTCCAGATGACTTCATTATCGACGGAAGCGGAACGACTTGCTCAAGTTCACCCAGATCGGGCTGATGCAATAACTGCAAAAATGAATGAAGCAAAAGACCAATGGGCAGCATTGAAGCGGAAGGCTCAGTCCCGTAAAGATGGGCTGGATGGCTCCTACAATCTTCATCGGTTTATTATTGAATAAGAATTTGTTAACGAAATACCAACTAATTGTAGTTAAATTTTAGATCAGATTAAAAATTTGTAATGTTAAAAAACTATTAGTGGGAAAACAAAAATAATGTTACTAACGAGAGATTTCGGCTAATTTTAATAATAGCTCTTCACAAGTTTCAGATTTCTGGCGGATTATCGTGACCTCTGCTCTTGGATTAACGATATGAGAGCAGTGATATCGGCTGATGAATTGGCCAAAGATGTTGCTGGGGCCGAGGCTTTGCTTGAAAGTCACCAAGAACACCGGGTTACATATTGGCAACTTACACTATAAACTATTAGTATAATATTTGTGAAGTTCACTTTTTTGGTTCTTTACTTTCTAATGGTTTCAGGGTGAAATTGACGCCAGAGAGGATAGTTTTATGCAAACAGCAGAAGCTGGACAAAAACTGCTGGATGAAGCAATCGAACAGTCTGGTGAAGTTCGGGATAAGTTGACACATTTAGCTCAAGAAAAGGCAAGCTTGCTCTCATTATGGGAAGAGCGACGAATACTTTATGAACAGTGCATGGATTTGCAACTGTTTTATCGTGACACCGAACAGGTAATTTTCTGGAATTAATGGTTTATTTCATGATGATCTATCTAATGATATCGCTTCGCGAACAAATATACGAACAACACTGCAACATCTATATACGGTGCACAGCACTGTGGGACTAATTACAAATTTAGTGCTCAGGTTTTTCTTGCTGACACCGTTCATCTATGCTGTATAACTATTTCAGCCATTATCCAATAAATTTGTAATAAAGGAAGACATTTTCAGGCTGAAACATGGATGACAAAACAGGAAGCGTTTCTATCAAATGATGATTTGGGAGATAGTTTAGATAGCGTTGAGTCACTGATTAAAAAACATGAAGATTTTGAGAAATCTCTGGCTGCACAAGAGGAAAAAATCAATGCTCTAGATGAATTCGCAACAAAATTAATACAGGGACAGCATTACGCGGCCGATGATGTTGGACGTCGACGAGCATCGCTTCTAGATCGTCGAAAACAACTCATGAAAAAGGTTGGATTCTTAAGCGCGTAAATTCCAAGGAAAGCAATCGTTTCTTCATTTTGATTTATTACGAACTCTTAACAAGCTGAAGCTAAGCATCTATATCACTCTGGATTAATAGAAAATGTAATTCCAGCAGTTTTTAATGTGTATTCATTTATTATGGAAATAATATCGGCTTTTCAGGCAGCAGAACGGCGACACCAGCTTGAAAATTCTTACCGACTGCAACAATTCGATCGTGATTGTGATGAAATGGTTGGTTGGATAAAAGAAAAACTGAAAACTGCTAAAGATGATTCGTATCTTGATCCTACTAACATTAGGTATGTTATTTATTGCTGTGCGGTAATCTTCAGCTAATGTATTAATGTTCTTCGTCCAATCATGCAACTGCAAAGTTATCAAGTTCAACTCTGCCTTCACTTTCACTTATTACTGTTCACTTTCACTTATTGCTCAAATTAATTACTTCAATTATTCCTGGGAACTGTTTATAAAAAATGAGTGCTAATAGAATTTCCTTTCTTCATAATGACTTTTTTCAGATGAAGTTCAGATGCGCATTAGACTTCTTTCATTATTGAAGTTCAGATGCAATCCAAATACATAATATTTCATTAACATAGGTTTATCATATTGGTCTTTAATCACAGGAGAATACTTATTATATTTTTTAGGGGCAAACTGCAGAAACATTTGAATTACGAGCAAGAACTGAAGGCAAATAAAAATCGTTTGGATGATATTAATGTGGTAGGCGCTGCACTGGTTAAGGAGAAGCACTATGCTGCACCTCATGTGGGGAAGCGTTTGGGTGAGGTGAATGGTATTTGGGATGAATTGGTCGATGCAACCGCCAAGAAAGGTGCAAAATTGAAAGAAGCGGGAGACCAACAACAATTTAACAGGTCGTAATAATTATGAATTATTAAATCCGCCTGATGATTTCATGACATAACTTAAGGATGATTTTTTTGTTTTGTTTTGACTATTGGTTTGAAACAATGCTGATCGTAATAAAACTTTTGTGTTATTTTTACGCATTATTATGCTGTAACTCTTTTCTGTTTATGTTTAGAGAGACATATTTTAGAAATGTTGAGGATATCGAGCTATGGTTGAGCGAATTGGAAGGGCAACTTGCATCTGAAGATTATGGCAAAGATTTGATTTCTGTCCAGAATCTTCAAAAAAAACTTGGGCTTCTAGAGAGTGATTATAATGCTCATCAGGATCGTATTGATGTTGTTAGGAAACAAGCAAAAACATTCCATGATGGTGGACATTTTGATGCACCTGTGATTTTGCGGAAAGAAGAAGCACTGCGTTCAAGGTTTGTTCTTATAGTATTACTGCGATATGCTATCGTTACATTGTAATATAATACGACTTGCTTCAGCTTCTTTGTCGCACTATTTCGTATTCATGCTACATTCCCTTCAGTCCACTTAAGGGGGATGAGATTTAATAATGTTAATCATCCACACTACTCAATTTTATGGCATACTACCATATTTAATATTGTGGTTGATATAGAATGAAATTCAATCTTTTTAGCATATGAAAGTTTCTTTATCAATATAAAATATATTCTGAATTAAAGCAAATATGTACGAGCTACTTTTTTTCTTTGGGGCCATCTTAATCGAAAACTACTGTTGCAGATATGATGCGTTACGTGATCCGCTAAATGCACGAAAAAATAAATTGGCCGAATCACTTGGGGGTAACCAATTGTTTAGGGATATTGATGATGAATTAGCGTGGATTCGGGAAAAGGAACAAGTTGCTGGCAGTTCAAATCGAGGTAAAAACAAAGGGGTCATAATTTACTTCGGTCATAACGTTTTTAGATTTTTTTAAATTACAAATATTTCAAATACGCAGTTTGAAGAGTGCAAACTGCTATGCTACTTTTTGATAAAAAAGCAATGATAAGGTTTTTTTTTTTAGGACGTGACCTAATCGGTGTTCAGAATTTGATCAAAAAACAGCAAGCTCTTATTGCTGAGATTGCAAATCATGAGCCACAAATTGAAGCTGTCGCTGAAGCAGCAGAAGCAATGATCCAGCAGGGTCATTTTCTTGCTGCAGATATTCGTGAAAAGCTTGCGCAATTGCGCGATGGCTGCAGAAATTTGAAGGCAAAAGCGGATAAGCGTCGACAGGATTTGGATGATTCGTTACAGGTAACACAATACAAGTGCTTTTCTGACGATGGTCTACCCGATGTTGTTACTTATCCGTGAAATTTCATTTTCTTATCTAAATTTGAATGAAGTCAGTTGTTAATGGATGCGCCTATATTTTAATGTTAGAGGTGAGGGAAGTATGAAAGGTGATCTGCACAAGCTTGCCAAGGAGTTTAGAATACAGCTAAATTGAAAGTGCGTATGAAGACGGGATTACGTGTAAAATTTCGTGTTCATGATCTCCTACAAGGTTGAAATTTTTTCAGTTCTTCTGGTGTTATCGGTTAACATATTTCAAAAATAAAGCTAACTTGTTTAAGGCTCACCAATATCTGGCTGATGCAAATGAGGCGGAATCTTGGATGCGTGAGAAAGAACCAGTTGTTGGCAGTACCGATTATGGTAAAGATGAGGATAGTGCAGAGTCGTTACTTAAGAAGCATCGTGCTTTGATGTCTGATTTGGAAGCTTTCAAATCGACAATTGAAGTAAGAAGAAATTTCGAATTCAAAATACATAAGTATTGATGAAATTTCTCAAAGAACTGGACTAATTTTTTAGCTATACATGGGCTGGATTTAATTAGGATTTTAAAATTTATCCTAAATAGGACAGATTACTGGATCTGAAATATATTTCAGGAATTGCGTAAACAAGCTGTTCAGTGCAAATATCAAGAACATTCAAGCGGGCAGCTTGGACGAGAGTGTGTTATGGCATTATATGATTATACAGAGAAATCGCCAAGAGAAGTTTCCATCAAGAAGGGTGATGTCATTACGCTCTTGAATTCATCGAATAAGGTTCTCTTTTGAGAATAATCGTTCAAAAATTTTAAACTGAAATGATTATTGATTGCAAATTATTTATCGGTTTCCTGGTTTTTTCTCATAATGTTCATGTTCTCAGGACTGGTGGAAAGTGGAAGTAAATGATCGTCAGGGATTCGTTCCTGCTGCGTATGTCAAGAAAGTTGAAGCAGGTACTGCACAAAGGGCTACATCTGAGCAGGTAATGATATTGTTATGTAGGGATTGGTCCACGTTTACATCTCATACGCTGAAGAAATAGACTGTCATCTTAAACTTATTCTAAGTTGCTCTTATGATAATAGTAGTTTATCGAGTAAAATGATTAGTGGCTACTCCTCATTGATGCTTGATATATTCAGCGAAATGATATATATTCATCGGAAATTTACACAGGGAGAATTCTTATTTCTGCATTGTTATTTTCCGCATTTTGTTTAATGTAAAAGTTGGATCTATGGATGTTTGATTCCAAAAGGTTTCATTAATTGGATATAATTTGTAGGGTCCGTCAATAATCGGCATTAAACAAGGGGAAATCGAAGATCAGTACCACAAACTTTTTTTGCTTGGTGAAACAAGAAAGCGAAAACTTGAAGAAGCTTGTAAAGGCTATCAGCTGCTTCGCGAAGCTAACGATTTAGCGGAATGGATACGTTCGAGGGTATGGTAATTTTATGATTAAAGAGATTTTAAAATTCGTAGAATGAATAGATAGCTACAAGAGATGATAAAAAGATGGTTCCGCCGCTATTATTACTGTGGTCTTCAAGAATATTGATTTATCACTTTAAACTATATCAAGAATAATTTAATTTCATCTTTCACTACATGGCGTAATATCGTGTGTACAATTTTATTTGTCAACTGACGTGGGGAAAAACTTTACCCAAAATATTCATAGTAAGAGATATTCAATTCAAGAATTAAATATCTTATCTCTTATTATGAATATGACAGATTTTTAGAAATGACTGAATTATGGCCATTGACTGTGCCTATTTTGTTACTTTATAATTGAAAGAATTGGTTCGTAATTTTTCAGGAAGCAGTTGCTTCACAGCAAGAAATTGGTAACGATTTGGAGCAAGTGGAAATAATGCAAAAGAAATTTGATGATTTCAAAGGTGATCTTAAAGCAAATGAAATACGGCTTCAAGAAATGAATCAAATTGCAACAGCACTAACATCTGTTGGACAAACTGAAACAGCTGTACGAATTCGGCAGCAGATCGAGGTATGAACAATCACTCGAATACCGCTTAAACATGCTAAATGAAGCCGTTATTTAGTTGCATTGAAGTTTATAATTTACTACAAATAATGATTTGAAGTATTTATTGTTCTCTGTTGTGATAGAGTCTATGATTTGTTAGACACATAGACATAATTCTTTTTTAATGAATAATTCATCCGATAAACATTTTCCTTTTTTTATGTTTTGAAGTTGGTAATTTGTATACGAAGGGATTTTTGAGGATTTGAATGCTCGTTGGCGCGCATTAGAAGAACAAACGGGGCAACGTGAACAGCAACTTGGTTCAGCTCATGAAGTTCAGCGATTTCACCGAGACGTTGATGAAACAAAGGACTGGATCGTAGAAAAAGATGAAGCGCTTGATTCGGAAGATTTTGGTCGTGATTTACGATCAGTTCAGGCATTACAAAGAAAGCATGAAGGTGTTGAACGTGATCTGGCAGCACTGGGCGACAAGGTACAGCCGTTTTTTAATAGTAATGTGATTAGTAGAAACCTGTATCTTTGCTGCTTTGTTTTATCCATTATCAGCATGGATATTTTGCGGAAGAAGTCTTATTATTATGTGAGGAAATAGGCAAGATAACTCGATTTTAGAACTTTTTGTTGTTCTGTTTTGAAATATAATACAGATAGGATTCATTAATATTTTGTATCCGTTGTTATAGATTAAAACGTTGGATGAAAAAGCGAATCGTTTGCGACAAACCCATCCGGAAGCAGCAGAACAAATTTATGATTTGCAACGAGAATTAAGTGAGCAATGGAACCGTCTCACCGCAAAAGCAAATGATCGTAAAGAAAAGCTACTGGACAGTTATGATTATCAACGCTTCCTATCCGATTTTCGTGATTTGATGCAATGGGCTGCAGCAATGAACCAACTCGGTGATTTATTAATTAATTTTGTCCTGAAAACCCCACTATTTAGAAAGTTTCATACACTTATTGAGTTGGTGCTAGGTACAAATGTCTGTTAGGTAGTAGAGATTCGTTACATTTAATTGAGTGGGGAGTTTCTTTGAGACTGATAGTAACAATTGTTTTTCCATAGATCAGACTAGGGTCTGTTATGGCTCTTTGTTGCATTTGTCCCACTGAAGATTTAAAAGATTAGAAATAGCGAGGAATCTCAGCTTTTAGCTATGGTAATCGTCTTTACCTATGCCACCAATAATATCTCGCTCTCTGGAAAAAGTATTCAGTTGATTTTTGATAAAACGGATGAAATCAAGTACTTTTGACATTCGTGGATTCCAAATTTAATAGTTATATTTGGCTTTCTTAATCAAACGAAACTGTCTTTCTCAGTGTCAAGTGATGAACTTGCAAACGACGTTACTGGAGCAGAAGCATTGCTGGAACGTCACCAAGAATATAGAACGGAAATTGATTCACGTGCTGCGACATTTGAAGTATTCGAGCAGTTTGGCAATCAGCTGTTGAATAGCCATCACTATGCATCTGAAAATATTAAGCAACGTCTTCAAGACGTTACTAATGCCCGACGTAAACTTGAAGAGTGAGCTTATGGATTATTTTATTAAATATATGGATTTTATTCATTAAAATTAAAAATTCATAAAACTGACTGATAAGAAGTGAAATTACACATAAGTTAATAGGAAATTTAGATTTCACTGCAAGCTTTTGAGATTAATTGCGAGCGATGAACAATCAGGTCGTTCTGAATCAATCTATTGCCTTTTATTTTTCAGTTCTTGGGTCCATCGTCGACATATCCTGGATCAGTGTTTAGAGTTACAGCTGTTTTATCGTGATTGCGAACAAGCCGATACTTGGATGAGCGCTCGGGAAGCATTTCTAAGTCAGGAGGATGCGGGTGACAATGTGGAGAGCTTGATCAAGAAGCATGAAGACTTTGATAAGGTTCAGAATTCTTTATTGTCTTTCAATAGATAGGCTTGATGTTCTTAATGTTAAATGCTACATTCTCTTTGATACTGCCTCAGAGAGAATAATCGATTCAGATTTTCCTTGAGTACATTTATATTTTTCAGGCCATAGCTTCACAGCAGGAAAAAATATTAGCGCTCCAAACGTTTGCAAATCAATTGATTAACGCCGATCACTATGATAAAAATGCTGTTGTCGAAAAACGTGATCAAATCTTGCAAAGATGGGACCGTTTGAAAGCTGCTTTGATTGAGAAACGTAGTAAATTGGGCGAATCACAAACGTTGCAGCAATTTTCTCGAGATGCAGATGAAATCGAAAACTGGATTGCAGAAAAATTCCAAATTGCCCAAGAGGAAAGTTACCGCGACCCGACTCATATTCAACAAAAACATCAGAAGCAACAGGCATTCGAAGCGGAACTTGCTGCAAATGCTGATCGAATCGCAACATTAATTACTGCTGGTCAAAATCTTATCGATAGTAGTAAATGTGGTGGCGGAGAGGTAAAGGAAATAAACTTGAAAATTTCTCTTTTCTTGAATCTGTTTAGTTTCAATCATAAGCTTTAGTATTTCGAAAATTTTTCAGAAAAAAATTTAATGAATATTCAAGATTTTCACGTTTTCTGACATATTTGCTTGTTCTGTTTGATCTTGCAATAGCTCAAAGAATAAAAACACTGTATTTCGGTTTAAGGATGCTGTCTCACAACGATTGAAAGCTTTGAATGACCAATGGGAATTGTTAGTGAAAACAACTTCTGAGAAGAGTTCACGTTTAAAGGAAGCTAACAAACAAAAAAGTTTTATGGCAGCTGTTAAAGATCTCGAATTTTGGCTTGGTGAAGTTGAAAGTGAGTTTTGGAATTACTTTATTGGATTTTTACAAATAAGAATGGAAATCATGTGGTGAATGACATGTGCTTCACTTCCAAAAAACGTTTAAAATATCTTTGCCCCGGTCCATTAGATAAATGTTGAACAATATTGATTCGAGCATTTTAACTGGGGAGGAGGATAGGACTAGAGGAATTTCGGTAAATTTTTACTCTATAGAAGTTGTGGAAAAAGTATAAAAGATGAATTTGCATTTGAAAAGTGCATTTTTTTCTTTGAGGTTTACTTGCATCCGAAGATTATGGCAAAGATCTGACTAGTATTGAAAATCTTCTAAAGAAACATCAACTCTTGGAAGCTGATATAGCAGCACACGCTGATCGTGTCAACGAAATGAATATGCAGGCTGATAACCTTCTCGAAAGTGGGCAGTTCGATCAACCTGAAATTCGCAACCGTCAAAAGGTAATTTGTGAGAAAATTTTTTTTTGAAACTTATTCTTATGGCCATTCGACCAATCAGTGATGGTTTTTTGTCTAGTATTGTCATAAGAATAGATATCTAGTAGTCCTACTTTTTGATTTTTTCCATGATTTGTTGTCCAGCCGAATTCCCTGCATTTTCAGATCTCTACATTTTTAAAACTTATCGATTTCATAATGCCGACCTTCACGGTCAGAAGAATTTGATTATTAGGAGCATGTTATAAATTTAAATTATAAATTATGATCTTACAACTGTGTGTCAGTGCTGTCCTTGCCTATCAGTCATGATTTTATTTTCACTTATTCTTTGTGGTGATTTAGGCTATAAATGATCGTCATGAGAAAATTCGGGAAATGGCAAACATTCGACACGATAAGCTGAATAAAGCTATTACTGTTTATCAGTTTCTGCGTGACATGGATGATGAAGAGTCATGGATTAAGTGGGTTTTTTTAGTTCAATTTCAGTTTGGTCCAATATTCCGGCCGCATTTTAATGCCTTATTTATTCACTATTAATTTACAGGGAAAAAAAATTACTTGTTTCGAGCGATGATTATGGGCGCGATTTGACCGGCGTGCAGAATTTACGTAAAAAGCATCGCCGCCTTGATAATGAACTAGTTTCACATGAACCACAAGTAGATCTTGTTCGCGATAAGGGCTTGGAATTGATTAATCTTTCGGATACTGCTGCTCCGGAAATAAGGAAGCGCATGCAAGCTTTGGAGGAAAGTTGGAATGAAATACGAAATATTACTGGAAAGAGGTTGACCTATTAATTTATTAAAGCCACTGACAAAAATTTGATCTTGGTTCAATGAAATTTGAAACAAAAAAGCTAAATAGAATAAGATGTGCAGTTTGGTTTTTGGATTCCTTTTTTAAGAAAATATGCGTATTATTTCAGGCAGCAAAAACTCGGCGAGAGTGAAGACTTCCAAATATTTGTGGGTAAAGTGGAGGAGGAGGAGGCGTGGATGAATGAGAAACAGCAAATTCTATCATCGGATAATTTCGGAGAAAATATGGCTGGTGTGCAAGGTTTACTGAAAAAACACGATGCTTTTGAAGCTGATCTTGCACTTCACACCCAACGTATTGATCACTTAATTGCTGAAGGGCAAAAGGCATTATTTCTTTTCATTACAACTGGATTTTGGGATTAATAAAATTACAAGCTGCTTCAATTAGTGCATAATTTCATTCAGCATAAAACATCTTTGTAATTAAGTATTACGGTGTATTGAGTGAGAACTACTCCAAGTGAGTCTCCGCGCGATAGATAATATCTGGATGGCAATAACAGTTTGGGAGAAATAATCGTAATCCCTGACCGATTTTGTAGTGAATTTTAAGGTAATTTTTAAAAAAGGAAAATACACCATTTATTAGTTAGAGTAGAACATTTATCAGTGTTATTACCTTCCAGCTAATTGATGATGGTAATCATCACAGTCCAAGTATCAAAGCACGTTGTGATCAGCTAAATACACGTCTCAGTGAGATTGCTGAATTAGCCCGACGTCGCTTACAACGTCTCCAAGATAACAGCGCCTATTTGCAATTTATGTGGAAATGCGATGTTGTAGAGAGCTGGATCGGTAGAAACTTTCATTTTCGCTTTTTTCTCTTTGCTTTTTCTCTTTTTTATTCTGGTTCTTTTTGTGCAACACTTTAAAGAAACTGCAAATGAATGCATTTTTTGTTCTAAATTTAAGTTGGCTGAAAAATGAAAGAAGTTTTTCAGCGGAAAAGGAGCAGCAAGTACGATCGGATGATTTTGGGCGCGATTTATCGTCTGTGCAAATTCTGTTAACTAAACAAGAAGCATTCGATGCAGGTTTAAATGCTTTTGAGCACGAAGGTATCCAGCGTATCACGGAACTTAAAGACCAACTTGTAAATGCTCATCATTCCCAGACACCGAACATCGAGAAGCGACACGGAAATGTTATCGGACGTTGGCAACAGCTTCTTGCAAATTCAGAAGCAAGGCGCCAGAAACTACTGAAGATGCAAGATCAGTATAAACAAATTGAAGAACTTTATCTTACCTTTGCAAAAAAGGTTTATATTTTTCACATTATATTCTCGGAATTGTGAGCCGTAATAGACTATTACAGATGCTTTTCAAGCTGTTAGACTTTGCTATTGGTGTCCTCAGTGGTTCTGCATTCAGCAGTATATCATTATTTAACGGTATTCGAATCTTGAAAGATTCGATTTTTGAGCATTAAAAAGAGTTTTATTTAAATTCCGTTGAATGAGTGTAGATCTTCATATATATAGAATAATAGAATAATGATCTTCAGGCTTCCGCATTCAACTCATGGTTCGAGAATGCAGAAGAAGATTTGACAGATCCAGTACGTTGTAATTCATTGGAGGAGATCAGCGCTTTACGTGAAGCTCATGCCGAATTCCATAAATCATTATCGGCAGCTGAGGAAGATTTCAGGCAACTGCAACTGCTCGACAGACAAATTACATCATTTAATGTTGGACCAAATCCATATACATGGTTTACAATGGATGCATTAGAAGAAACGTGGCGTAATTTACAAAAAATCATTAAGGTTATAAGATCCTATTTACATTTAAGCGCACATCTACGTAATTAATATGGATTTCAGCAGAGTTCCTACATACCAGCTATAAAAATTTATTGAAATTTTAATTTTGTTTTTCGTGTAATTTAGGAACGTGAAATTGAATTGCAAAAAGAACATCGTCGCCAGGAAGATAACGACAAACTGCGACGTGATTTTGCTCGGCAAGCAAATGCATTTCATCAATGGCTTACCGAAACTCGTGCAGCAATGATGGAAACAAGTGGTACACTTGAAGAGCAACTTGAGCTGTTGAAGAAGAAAGTAAGTGTTCTTTGTAAAAGCTTTTTCGGTTTTTATGTTATGGAAAATTGGTGATAATTTTTCCGATACCATCCACTTTCAGATCCTTTCATATTCTGGGGAGCACACTGCGTATCGCAGTTTCTTTTATGCTTTCGCCGTGCTATCATTATTAACTCTTTTTCTTTAGAATGCAAGAGGATGATTTTGGGGGAGAGCAGTCAGCTGTTTCCTCTGAATTCATACTGCTTCACTTAAATTGTTTTTGTTTGTTATAGGCTGTAGATGTGAAAAACAATCGCATTCAGTTGAAGAAAATCGAAGATTTAGGCGCCCTTCTAGAAGAATACCTCATTCTAGATAATCGCTATACCGAACATAGGTTTGTGTTTTCAAAGAACCCATATTAAAATAGATTTTTTTTCTATTTTTTTCACTTTACCTTATATCATACTTCGTATTTAGCCTTTCGATTCGAAGGTTTGGACGTCCCACATTGAATAGCAAAACGTTTTACTTGGTTCTGTATGATTATCTAAACAAAAAGCGAAGTAAATATATAAACTAATTTATAGCACCGTCGGCTTAGCTCAAGCTTGGGATCAACTTGATCAGCTTGCGATGAGAATGCAACACAATCTTGAGCAGCAAATTCAAGCACGCAATCAGTCCGGTGTAACTGAAGAAGCACTCCGAGAATTTTCCATGATGTTTAAACATTTCGATAAGGTAAATTCATCTCTTTCAAAATGATAAGAAATTAGTTTCAGGTATTGGAATTTTAACGCTTAAAGCACCTGCTGTGCTATATTTCACATGCGGTCTTTTCCAAATTATTTCAACGATGTTCAGGAAAAGTGTGGACGTCTTGATCATCAGCAGTTCAAGAGTTGCTTGCGGGCACTTGGTTACGACTTGCCTATGGTTGATGAGGGGCAACCGGAACCAGAATTCCAGCGAATTTTGGACATTGTCGATCCGAATCGGGATGGTTATGTTACGTTACAAGAGTACATGGCATTCATGATCTCAAAGGAAACCGAAAATATTCAATCAAGTGAAGAAATTGAAAGTGCATTTCGAGCTCTGTCGAAGGAATTCCGACCGTATGTTACGGCTGAAGAACTATATGCAGTAAGTTAAATTTTTCTAACTTGTGAATGATGGAACCACTTGACGTTTGAGAACTCTATCACAAGTTTCCATGAAATTTCTTGCATAACGGCCGGATCCAATTTAGAATATATGTGCCTACGATACCAAGAGACAATGAGTTTATCTCTTATAAGATTATATTTTTTAGTATACAGCTTTTGTGTATAAGGTATTATCGCTGCGAAACTGTTGAAAAAATTGTAGAATCTTACGCCCGAACAAGCGGAATACTGCATTAAGCGTATGAAGCCGTATACAGATTCCATTTCGGGTCGATCGATACCGGGAGCTTTGGACTATGAACAATTCGTGCATACTTTATTCCAGAGTTAATTACATTTACTTTTTCAGATGTATGTTTGTTTAAATAATGTTCTGAACTGCATAAGTTAATCCTAAGCATCACTTATCTTTGGAATTGCCGGCGAAAGACTTTTGCAAGAGCTATTTATATATTTACTATGTTTAATGTTTATTCAACATGAAAGAAAACTGTCCCAGACTGCATTTTTAATTTTTAAGTTCATTTTCTAATGCACTTATTTTTCGATGTCATTTGAAATTACTTTAGTTATCCAGAGATGTTTAATCTGTTATATTATTGGTGATGTGTGAGACTTGAAAAAATATAGAAAAATGCATGATTAAAGAAGGATGATAAGAAATATTCATTGATACATGTATCGAAAAACTCAATTTCAAAAAAAGATTCAAAAATTAATGTTTCGGATTTGACAAATCATGGGAAATAACTTCATTAGCTAAGCCGATGTTTTTCTACGATTCTATCGTCTTTATCCTACTGTCTTTGATAATTTAAGAATCATAACCCACCCAATTCTTGTCTTTACAAAATCAATACGGGTGATGAAGAAATGATATTGTTGGGAGAAATAAGGTGAAATGGAAAGATGGAAGATAATCTACGGGTTAAAAGGCAGTAAAATTGAACCTAGAAAATATAAAACAAACTGCTGAATTCATGAGGACAATGCGCTTAGCACTGAATAGGAAGATAAAGCTATAAGTGAAACTTGGGAAAGCATGCCAGACGCTACTTAAATGATAAGTATCGATTTTAGTTCCAAGCTGGCGTAAACCTCATTTTACAAGAAATCATCTCGAGCTTCCTTTGGTGTGATATCTGTTTGTACAGCGTCAAAAAGACGTTCCAGTTCCATTAATAATATTCGATGTAATCGCTGTCGAGCCACTGCACTTCCGGTACAGGTAACTAACAATTGTTCATGATTCGTCATACGACTCATTATTTCATCTACACCAGACCATTTCTGTAATGTGTTAACGTAATGGTTATTTCTGTCAATTATTGCTTGATATTTTGCATACCATTGTTTATTAACATGTTAACTGCACAGCAAGAACTTTTTGTAATGCCTTTTACGATGGAATATCCATCAAAACATAGCCAATAAGTAAATTAAAGCTAGAACAGCACGCAATAGAAAAACTTTAAATATGAAATTGATGGTCAATAAGTTCTCTTTCCAATTATATATGATTGATATGATCAATGAATGTTACCAATAAAAAGCAATAGTATACCTTAAGTGCAGTATTAATTCGTTGCAAACTAATGTCTTTATGACAGCAAAGTTCACCCGATACGATTACTGGAGCATCTGATTCACCAAAGTCCCACTTACATCTCTTAACATCACCATTACTATCACAGTTAATATTACTACCACAATCTTTCGTAATTCGAAGAGCATCAAATTCGGCCGTTATAGCAATATGATGGAATGCACGAAATGCTACCTGGTTCGAAAAAAAAGTTTGAGCAATAGCTAAAACCATTTCTAGATTTTGGAAATATCAAAAATTTCGAGTCTTGCAATTTTTTTCGTTCTCTAACAAGTACATGTATGTAGTAACATTTTACTACAGCACTGGCTGATACTTATATTATGACAGTTTGCCCTCAGTATAGACGAAATTTTTATAGCTTTCCGGAACATGATTCTCCTGCTAGGATAATCTTCCATGAATTTGAAACAAAAATTCATTAATTAAACTTGCCTTTTGAAAAAAAAAACCTACAGCGTAAAGAGCAGACCATTGTTCTGGTCTCGTGAAAATTGAAGCACCCTTCTTTCCTTTCATCATGCCACCCAATCGAAAACGTATAAAATTCGCATAAGCAAATTGTCCGCTTGCTAAGTAACGCAAAAATGCGAAGAGTATTTCACCAGTACTGTACGCTAAGTCAACAGTTTCCGGATTATCTTGTAAATCGTCCAACTACAATAATTACGGTTCAAATTTTGAACCAATACATCTCCTCTCCCTATCATATGAAATATGCATTATTTAGATATAATCATATAAAATATTTACGCATTATTTATTTTCGATTAAACAATATCCGAAGTTGCTAGTTAATATATTGAGCAAAACCCGAAAAATATGAACTCTGCAAAGAAATGGAAAAATATTTTGAGGGAAGTTGAATCGAAAATGAAATTTCCTTAAATCAGTTTTAATTCTAAATTGGGAAAGGTAAGAAATTCGAATTACGACGATTTCTTGTTCTATATATTTCTACCTTTTCAAAATAAATAGGATGCTTGTTCATCAACTCGTCAGATTTCCGTTTACCATGTAAGATTCCAATAGTAAATTGCAAAAATAAAATGACAGCATGTATCCTTCGCAATGCAGAACGTTCATATACTCCTTCTGTTCTCAGCCAATTATCAATGACAAAACACAGCATTTCAACATTTGACCCGTATCTGTAATTTTTAATTTAAAAACATCTGATGAAAATTAGATTTCAGAAATTTAAAGCTAAAATCGTTTATACACATCAATACATGGTTCTTTCACGAAACATGTCAAGTAATATCTCTTATGTAATATATATAGTATACGTAATCGCAGGTCGTCTATATCCTCATTCTTATTGCTCCATCCGCGGTTTTTGTATCGGTTAGAATAATTATTAGGCGAAAAAGTTCATAAGCAAATTACCTCTGAGAATATCGCACAAATGCTTCAAGTCGCATCGGCCCTAATGACATCTCATTAACAAACTGTTTTAGTGCAGCACGATGACAACAGCAAAAATTTTCAATTGCTCGTGTAAGATGAATTGCTAAAGGGTTTATCAACGGTGGTGGTGATTTCAGCATTAGTGCCTGGAATTTGATATTTTTAAAAATATATTTAGTCCGCCTGAACAACAACTAATTATTCTATGACTCGAAAGGTATTTTTTATTAGCAAAGTTAAATTCGTTTACCTGGTATAATTATTCCTTTGGAATATGTACCATTCATTCGTATTGTATTCCTTGAAACTGATTTGAAGTAATACATAATCACTTACGATTTGACGTTTGGCAATCAGCAAAATGTCCCAAACGATCCATGGGAAAGATCGAAATTCAGAAGATGATCTGAATGAGCTGGAATACGCTACCGCATACCATACCTTAGCTTTCGTTATCAAAGCCATATTCCAGCGTATCCCACGTTTTCCGAAAGCATCTACCGTAAAGAAGTCTGACTCTTTTCCGAATTCCTATAAATACATATCAAACACTGGTTATTTTAGCAAAAATTTTTTTGAGTGAAATTTTTTTAGAACAAAACTTTTTTCAAAATAAAAACCTTGAAAAATTCACGCCTAAAATGTGCAAAAATACGACTGTATCGTAGTTCGACAATTTTATCGGAATGATAAAACGAATAATCATCTTTTTCCATTTCAATAATCCTTTTGATTGCCACGCTATGCCCCGTTATTACAGAAGCTTCGTCAGAAATTCCATATTCATCCAACAATTGCTGTAAAATCCACGCAAAAAAATGGATCTTTACGCGGGTGATTCATTGTTTGATCTTAGAGACAGATGATGAAGTATGTTTTGTCCGATTTTCAAAGGTCATCTTATGATATCGCCAAAAATCTGATTCAATGGCACGACAATGTCTAAAATATTAAGAACGAAGTGCAAATAAAAACACATATACACATATACCTGTATTCTCGAATAGTATTCATTCCTCAAATATAAACTTTTTTGGACTAATTTCGATTGTTCATGAAATAAGCTTTCATCATAAAGTTGAGGGTCATAATAGTCAGCAAATTTTGCTTCTTGTGCCATTTCCGAAATATCTTCAACTTTTCGTGATTTTCTAAAAAAACTTCTGATGCCAAACAGTTAGATCTGAAGGCTCATACTCAGTTCACACTCCGAATCTGTAATCGGTTTTACTTCGTCTAAATTAAGGATCTTTTCTACTGAACATAAGATACTCTATGGAAAGTCATAATTTAAACCTGTACAATTCACCAAGCAATCGCTTGCTTCTGTACGATGGCTTTATCATGTTTTGCATATAATCGGGTATAGCATCGCATTGTTCATGTGCTATTAGCGGTTTGGCTTGTACACCTGTTTTCGGAAAATCTACAGCAATAGCACATTTCCGGGCAATGTCATCACATATTTCACTGAAAGAAAATTCCATTTCAAAAAGAATGTCTATTTAAATATGTTAAATCTTGCTAACCTCATCAACGAATCAGATAATAACCACCACTAAATTTTGCAAAATTCACCGCCATATAAGTACATATATAAGTACGCGAATAGTCGATATATCATAAATAACTAAATGTTTGGAAGAAAAAGGAAGAATAACTTGCTGGAAAAGACCAAGTCGATCGCACATGATCAGATGAGCATTGGACATCCGACCAATCGAATCTTGGCTGAGATATTTCAGAAAAAAATCTATCATATCTTCCGTCTATAAATATATTCTTCACCAATAATATATCACATTCAATCCAGTAAATATTTGAGCAAGTTTAGTGACTAAATTTAGCAGTGGAAATCAGCTAATTTTAAAATTCTAAGCTTGAATCATTCAATCGCTTTCCTAATTCAATGGCACAAAATATGATAGCGCCGATATCCTGAACATAAATTACTCCAAACATAAATTCTCAAATTTCCACTTTTCCTCTGACGCTCTGATAAGCAAATATGAATTTAATTTTAACAATTCTAGGTCTCTGCTCCGGAAAAAAATAACATACAGTAGGTGGTGTATCATATTCAGTTGGTGTCGATTTTGGAAAAAACATTGCCTGTTCATTATTTTCAAAAAACAATTCTTTATCGAATATAACAATATATTCATCACCATCCAAATCACTTCCTGAAAACAACAAAAAATTCCAACAAGTTATACAATTGCAAATTAGCACGACTAATTAAAGGCTTAAAAAATGATATTAATTAATACATACGAAAGTAAAAAGTGAAAGCGAAAAATAAAACAATAACAGTGATAAATAAGAGTACAAAGAATTAAATGAAGAATGTGCATAAACGTAAAGACAATCGTAACAAGATTAAAACACGCAAAAGTCAACAAAAGCCAAAATTTTAACATATTTTAAACCTAACCAGCCATTTCATCAGAATGTGGGCGTGGACCGTATCGTGGAAATACAATAACATCACAAAGGTGTGATAGAGCATCTTGATAAACTGCTTCGAAAATGCGAACATCACCCGCTACATGGCACGGATTCTTTGTTACCATTACCGAGCCTGAAGAAACAAAAGTTTTTCAAATAACATCTAATTCTTCTGCATTGTTTTTCAATTTGCAAAAATTTCCCTTGAATCGTAACTAATAATAGCACATGTAAGTTGACAATAAAGGGTACTTTTTTACAGTATTTCATTTTTTAAGAATCAAATAGTATAATATAAGTACTATATATATACGACTTGATTTAAACCATTGTATACTATATATGTACGACTTGATTTAGGCCGTTGTATACTATATATATACGAATTGATTTAGACCATTGTACTCATTCTTCAGAATTTTAATAAAAGGGTAAAATTAATCTATTTGATTACGCGAAAGACATTAAATGAAAGGAGTACCCCTCTCTTAAGAAAAAATTGAAATCAGGAAAAATGTTATATTTTAAGGAAAGATCGAAATCAGAAATCGGAAAAAGGGAAGAAAATAAAAATATTGACAGATATCAATTCTCTGTTCTCTTACCTGCATAAACAATTTTCTTCTTCGAAACATATCGTACAGATGGCGAATATTGTATAAAAACTTGCCCATATTGGAGTAATCCAGTATCATCAACCACTCCGTACATTGTTCGACCCATTGAACCGGGTAAAGGAATTTTGGATTTGCTCAAATGTAATTCTGAAGATAATACTGGCAGCAATACTTGAACTAAATCATTATCAGCAAAAGCAACTTATAATAAAGAGAGAAAAGGAAGAGCATAATTCTACTTCACTGAAATACATTTTAAATGGTATTAGTAAATTTTGATTACAGATCGTTTATGAGAAATTTTGGTGATTCCTTTCAAACAATAAAGAAAATTTCCGCAGAAAACTGTTCAAAAACAAAGGTGAGTGAAGATTACTAATTCAGACTTTAAATAAAATTAAAAAATTTTTAGACTAACTTATGTTGTATCTATGTACGGCAATTAGTAATGAACGAAAGAAAGGTTCGTTGGTAAATGTAATACCACTACTGTGTAATTGATGGAAATCAATTGGAAGTGACAAACGTGAAGTGAGCTCTTCGGTAGCATCATTTTCATCAAACATCATAGCTGAAAATCATATTTATGAGAGGTCTACCTCGTAATTATATTCAAAACAATTGAGATCTTTCAGGAAACCTGATCATTTTCTTTTGTTAACAAGATGTTGTGACATATCTTATTCCGGTAAAAAAGTTGTACCGATTCTGCGTTATATCAATCCAAATCTATCTGATAGAATGATGTCTTTTAGAGGCTGAATGAAAAATTCACCCGCATTGCACAATAAGTGTAGATGTGTCGGAATGATTTAAAACAAACGAAGTAGCTAACCGGCTAGTTTATTAAGCTCCAACTCTAACAGCGAATGTATCCGATTGCAAACTCTTTTATGTAAATAACGACCTTGCTTCTCAGAAACCTATAAATTCGCAACGTTTAGGTTTGCTTCAAGAATTTATTCATTTTTATTTATATTTTAAAAAATTTATTAATAAATTCAACAATCCCCGGTTAGTAATAGATTAAGTTATGCATCCCAATTTTAAAGTTATGAGATTTCCAAAAAAGACAATTACTTGATCTAAAATCATGATCAATGGTCGATTTAAGCAAACTGGTGAAGGCATTGAATACTTCACCACTTCTATTTCAGCTGCACTTTCCTCATCTTCCTCAAATTTTTTTTGGCTTTTCCGGAAGATAACATCTGCTTCGCCCAATTCATCCAACAACGGGTCAATGCATAGGACACCTTTGAAACCTTTAAATCGCACCTAAAACTTAAAAGGGTTAGAAAACATCCTATGCAGAACTGAAAAAATTGAAGTAAATTTTAATTTAAAAAATTGAAGTGAAATTTAATTTCTAATTAATATCAAATCTGGTAATTACGTATTTAATTTCCATAAAATCATATTTATTACAGTTAGCAACATCAGGTAACATATAAGTCGACTGCCTACTTGGTAACAGGATGGTGTCGGATGTAAACCCAGCACTTTAGCAATTCGATCAGCATATTTCCTAGAAATTCTTCCGACACCATCCGAGAAATTAAAAACTTCACCAGTTTCTGGATGCACGATACCACCCATGATATCATCTTCCAATTTCCAGTCATCTTTTTTTAACATTATTGTTGGCTGAAAAAAATTACAGATTAAAAGGAAAGATAAAAATGCTGATGAAAATGGAAAACTGCAAACAATGCAAAGGTCAACAACATCAAAGAATAATATATCGTAAGACAGAATATAAAGAAAAATCGAACGAACAGTAAAGTTTACAAATTCGAATCTTTGAGAAGATAATTCGATAAAATGAGCTAGAAAACAAAATTTCATTTCCGTTATTTCAGCCGTTAATATCACCAGCTAAAGACGAGTAAAATATAATAAACTGAAATTAACTCTGAACTGAATAAATTAATAAAAATTCTTCTTCTGAACAATGCTTTTCATAATGTGTCGAACGATCAAATAGTATATAAGAGAAGCACAAAATAAATTGCGAGAGAAAAGTTATAATTAGCAAATCGGTAGGAATTGTGCGAAAAGAAAAATTAGAAAATGAAAGAGGAATATAAGAAGCACATGAATAGTAAAGGAGAAAATAGAAAAACAAAGAAGTAAAAGATGAATGCTTGGAATGATATTACTGTTCACATACTTGAGATGAAGAGATTATTTACCTGTGCTTGTGTAAAGCACTGTCCCATACGAGACATCAATTTGGGGACACTTTTTGAAGCTGTAAAATCACCCATCCAACGTCTGATATCTTCAACATTACATACCATTTGACCGTGTACTTCATCGTTAACAATGGCATCCGAATACATATAGCAACCGCCGTCACGCATCTTAAAATAATATTTTCATTGTTTTTCAAATTATCGATTAAAAATTTCCGAAGTTGACAGATAAAATTGAAAAACTAAAAGATATATATTTTTCGGTTTTGCTTGCTCTGTTTCAAATTCGGCAAAAAATTTAGTCATCTTAGACCATTTCTTCAATCACCGTTAAAAAACGTTATTGAAGAAAAGGACAAATTTTTATCGCCGTTATTTCAGTCGTTAATACTGTTAGCTAGAGGTTAACAGAACAATGAGCTGTGAGCTGAAGTTTATTTTGAAATAACAATATTTTCATGTACTTGTGAATTAGACCATGCAAGAAACTGATAATGCCGTGATGCTATATGTAGACCTGTTCCAAGTGTTCTATATACCAAATCCGGAATTATTAAGGATTGATCTGAAATTAGTTAATACTGGATTAATTAATAGCCCTAATGACGTCAAAGACATATTGTATTTTAGTTTCCAATAAAAATTCTCATTGTTTATGATGATACAGAACAAATTCATAATTTAAAACAAAAGTTTCAGTTTAAATGCAAAAAATTTGATCCAAAATAGATGGAAATAGTTGTCTGCAAGACTTATAATTATCCCAGAATTCAGGATACAACTCTGAATCTGGCTCAACAACACATAGTACAAGGTCATGTTTTTCAAATTGTGTTCGCCACAGAAAATGGACTATTATTTTTAAGGATGGGCAACAGTTTATAAAATGTTTTATTTATTTACTTCTTTAAAATGTTGATGTACATTCGAATTATTACTGAGAGCGGCAAAAATCCGAAAATTAAACCTTGTAAAGCGCGGCCTCGTGAAAATTCTTTTGGTACAAGTCGTTGACCATTATCATCACGAAATACACAACGTAATGCGTATTCTTCACCAAAATGACGTATTACACGATTCGTCATCATAACTTCCGGTGGCAAAAGCAAAAGTCGCAATGGAGTTGCAATAACCTGAAAAGGGATATTAAAAAATTATTGCAATCATGAGGAAGTAAATGTTACAATCAGATTTTTCATTTTCTTCTTGAAAAAATTAAAGATAGTTACTTTTCGAATTAAGACACAATTATGTGGTAGATCCGATACTGATTCAGCGTCACCATCAGCTGATACTCTTCGAAAAGCATTTAATTTATGAATATATGCATGTTCGAAAAAATTAAGTAATGAGATGCGTCGCTTTTCATCTATAGCTGCCAAAGCAGAATCCAAGGTCTCTTCACAAGCTAACAAGCATTCCTGAGAAGTACATATTTATAATTTAAATTGTTTTCTCATTTCAAAATTCTATCACCATCATAGCGTTATTCGTGCATTCTTCTTCAACCTTTTGCAATAGTGGCTCCTCCAAACTTTGATTATATTGATCTTTCAACAATTATAATTACAGTTTAAATATTAAACAATAAAACTAAGAAATTCAGCTAAATTTAATGATTAACTCCGTCATTGCAATGAACCAACAAATCGAATCGCTATAATCTTTTCTTTTTAATTAAACCAAATTAATTAAAAAACATTTTTTATACCTGAGCAGCGTAATTAATCCGTTCGAAAAAGAGATTATTGCAGGAGGATTGCGAAACGTCAAAAAGTTGATCTTTCACAATACTTCCTCTACTTAACAATGCTTGCATTGCATAATTTAATCTAGAATTATCATATCAATCATCATGATCATGGAAACTAATAGTTTTGTTCATGTTGTTACAATCAGCGATTTAATCGATTAAACTCGTGGTTTACCATTATATGTTCCTGCTCGAACTATTTTGTTAACTCATCGCAACTTTCTAACCTCTTCAAAAATCATAGTTTAGTACAGAAAAAAGAAGGCAACATAAATTGGACACCTAAATGACGGCAATTCTAGGATGTGAATATTCGAAATTTCTCGTCGAGGAATTTTCATAATTGCTGCAAAAAATATTCGACACTTGGCCCGACGTTTCCAACGTGCGATGATTTCAAAAAGCTGACGTGTTGGAGTCTTGAAAAATAAATATTAAGATATTTAACTTTCTGATCATTCATATTCCGAAGAAAAAATTGACATATTAGGAAAATGATGAAAAATTCCAAGATATTATAATTATATCATTTATCGACAATGATATAATTATGAAAAAAAAATGATGGATATAAAATAAAGAAATAAGAAATAATTGTTTTTTATCGCTGGATGGAAAAAAGATGTTCCATATTTCATGGATATAAAAAATACAGGTAATAGCAGAAACCAAGCAACTATAAGCAACTATAAAGCTTTTTTCATTGACAAGCATTTTGATGCCCTTGTAGCTATGATTTAATGAGTTTTGCTATTCATTTGGAATATTTGTTACTTAATTACCAATTTTACACTTGATGAGCGTCTTTGCCAGTCAACTACTTCATCCGGGAACATTCTTTCGGGCTTCACTGTTTCTTTCGACATCGAAAAGCTGAACCATGATGAATCAGCCAAAGCCTCCTATATAAAAATTCACTTTGTTCATTTTATTAACTATTCATAAAATCAAAATTTGATTCAAAATTTAGTCAACATAAGAGAAATCTAGATTAGGATTTCGTCAGATTTTTACAGAAGCGGTTGATCATTTAAAAATACCTGAGAACAACCGGCGAAATGTTTACTTCCCGGGAAACTTCCCACACGTATCCAATCACGACATTGCTCAATATTCAAGACTCTCTTTCCGTTTGTCATAATTCGCGGCACCGCTTCCCATAACTGCATTTTGAATTATTGGAAATATAATTTCAGTACATCAAATTCAAAATATCAAACAATATCGCAAAGCTGAGGCGCTATCATATTCTGTGTTAATTTTATAAATATCATCAGCTGTTTAGATTAATAATAGTTTAGTAAAATTATTTTTTCACCTATGTGAGTGAAATTATTCGAGCATGTGCATTCCAAAAACCTGTCACAAGTGTATAAACAAAAAGTGTACAGTACATAAACAAGAAAGCAAACAAAATAAGTCCCAAAATTTCGAGGAATAAAGAAAATAAAGTATTAAACCTGTGGCGGATGTCGTAAATAAATATAAACATAGTTATCTCTTTCATCTGGATCCGAATCACAATCAACGATAATCATATAGAATGAACTATATGTGATAACAAACTTATAGCCTGTATATGATAACCCGTCATGAGCATGGGTAACACTCTCGATAGCAAAATAAATAGTTAACAATCGTCGATCGTGTTCAAAATGTGCCCACGATAATAGCGTATGATTACCTAAAATTTTAATTTATTTACAATAATTTAATTCGCATAAAGTTCAAACACTAAGGTCATCATAATTGTTCAAAATCAACAAAAGATTTCCAATACACTTCAATTTTTGTGCCGCTGTACCAAAATGTTTAGTTGAAATGTTTTGCATATGAATGGAAAATTTTCAATGCTGCATCAAATTTTGCTTACAAGTCATTTTCGATAGGTAGAAATTTAATCAAATCTCGAAATTGCATGGTTTCTACTGATTGTCACTAATTACGGATAAATTAAACAAATTTGCCTATCGTCCAATTAATTGGCAATATATTTTATTCCAGATTATTCTGAAGTAGCACAAACGTTATTTAAATAGTAACGGACAGCAATGTGAATTTCAGTCAACGTTGATGAATGATTCAAACAGATGTTTTAAATGTATATTTTGAAAATTATCGGAATAAATACTCACCGGCAGCATTATTCATTTTTGTTTCACATACCGAATTGACGATTAATTTGTTACTACATGTGTTATACTTAGTTACATATTCTCCACGGATAAAAAATAGGCCCATATTTGGCATATTCCCAATTCCAAGCCAAAGTATGTCCACATTTGCATGATCAGGTCTGCAAATGATGCATTATTTCAATTCTGATTCTCACTAAATTTTCGATTAAAAGTTTTTTCTCTATTTGTTGATTTGAATGGATTTCTCGTATATTCCAAATTTGTATCTTAAATAAATATCGAAATAAAACGTCGAAACAAATCTTCCATTATTTTGCAAAAATTCAACAAATAAAGAAATATGAAAAATCTCTCTCTCTCTCTCTCCCTCTAGCAATACCAAATAAAGGTATTGAAAATTTAGAATTATCATCTTCCATTTTCTTACAATTTTCAACTAATTTTTTCCCGCATTCTTGTTAATCGTCAAAAAATGAGGAAAAGCAATCGGCAAAGCAGATCCAAATTTCAAAAATTTTGTAGCTTTATAAATTCCTGATCCCATTCTCTAGGAAAGGCTAAATTTTCGGAAAATCTTGAAGCGAAAAAAAAGAATGGATAGACTCGAAAATAGTTGCTAAATAAACCAACCGTACGTCGGTTAACACTCGATCAATATGCAATATTTCCATATAAGGTTGCATTTCAAGACCATACCTGAAAATTATATCAACATCTCCAGATCGCTTCATCATTAACATGAAAAGAAAGATGCATTTTAAGAATAAAGATTTAAGGAGTTTACCCAGACTCTGTAATGAATGATTTTGTGAAATCAATTAATGCCTCTTGATTTGATCTTTTATCACAAGAGAGTTCAACTTCAACGTGAACTTCGACACATTTTTCTTCGTAAGCTGCTTGCAGACATGGCATTAATTTGTTGAAAGATCGAATTGAACAGTTACACTGTAAAATGAAAACCGTTCCACTCAAAGGTTCTTTTGTTGTTAAAATTTTTATCCTCAAGAAATTTCGAACTAATGAAATCGATGAGTTCTAAGAGTACCAAGGAATCTAAGATTTCTAGATAAATTAAAGTTTTACAGTTTCTTTTATTTTGAAAAATATGTTTGCATTGCTTATAAAATCAGTTTATTTCTTTCGCTTTTATAAAAATGTGTAATAGGAATTATTATATATAAAACAAAGAAGATTTCAAATCGAATATTAGATTAAGATCTTTCTTCAAGTTCAATATCACCAGCAGAACAAAAAGGCATTTATAATCAAAATCACCGTTTAAATTTTCAATACTGCAAATTAAATAATAACATGAACATACATGTTGCAGAATATTTTTGAGGATGTATTTGATTTGTTTCTTCGGAACGCCTTCTACTGAGATCATAAGCTTTAATTTCACAGTAATAACCCTATAATTTCGCAAACAATTGTAATAATAATAGACAGAAAACTGAAATAACAAACTCCGGAAAGATCGAAAATGAATAATTAACAGTATCACTAAGACTATCAAATCCTGTTCCTATTTTGATTTCCCGAAATTAGCTTATGATGCGAACGCCAAATTATTTCAATTAATTAATTTGTTAACGCAGAAGTTCAAATGGATATATGCAAGTTGATAGTTAAAATTTAAACACATCTAAATTTTAATAATCAATGCCTAGCAGATGCAACAAATAGTTCATACGATGCAACTCATTTTTCGAAATACTGCGTTAAATATGTTGCATAATTCTTAACCTTTCATAATGTTGGAAATAACAATTTTAAATTTTAAATATAAATTAAAAAAGGAAAGATCACTTTCGTTCCACTGCCATCGAATGCTTCCCATTTCGGCAGCTTTCATTTATTATTTCATTTCGGATTGGTTCTGAAGATGACGATAATAATGACGCTGTTATTAACTGATCGCCTGTAGCTGCCAATCCGTAATCTCCGATCATGGATTGTTTCAGAAGCAAAGAATTTGATGTGCTCGATGTATCATTCAATAATTCAAATGCCATTTCAACTGCATCAACCATATTTCCATTTGCTTCTCTAAGCAAAAATCGAACTTGCTCGATACTTAAGCATGGAAACATATCCTAAGAAGAGTAAATGATAGCATCATTTTAAATGATAGCATCATAATAGCATTTAAATGATAGCTTCATGCTATCATCATTTAATGATAGCATCTTTATATTATTATGTTAAAATAATCATTCACTTAAGTACTTCGTCATCCTTCTGACTATGCTCAAAGAAGTTGGAAAACAGAATTCATTCATTAAGAGAATAATGAACACAATTCTAATTCTAATCCCTTTTTCCTTTTATTTTTCAGTTCCTAAGATATTTGTTAATAGATTCGGAATAATTATAAAGTATAATAATAGTAAATCAACAAAAGAAAAAAATGAATAAAGAGAATTGGACATTTAAAATCTCCTAATGCAACATTCTTATCAGTGAAATGAATTCTGAAATTACAACGAAACTGATAACTGATAACTTATATGAGCAATATCGAGGTTGATAATTGTACTAAACTATATTGCAACTAATTTCCAGTAATTTCAAACGCTGAAAAGTCAGATATAAACAGTAACGTTTGGTAATACTAAAATAAATATGTTATAATTAATATTTAAATATTACATCGGAATTGAATAACAGGAAGAATGTGAACGTCGTAATCAGTTATTAACTTTCATAATATACCGCTAATATGTTTAATTGATTATGCGGAACTTACACGTATTTGCGAAATTTTCCATTCTATGGAAGACATTTCTGACGAATATTACGCTTAGCGTCACAACCACCAATCTAAATGATTATTACGAGCTTATCTCATTTGATGCAAACCTGAAATATGCTAATTCTCAAAATATGCATTGATTGCAATTATTCAAATTTGACTATCGATTATTGAAAATTGATTGACAATTTTCACATAATAAAATTAGATTGTTAAAATTTGATAATCAGTTATATGAGATATTATTTAATACAGTTTAGAATATTTAAAGCTTTGAATATGAACTTTCTTGATGAAACAAGAAAATCGAAAAAAGAAATAATAGTAGAGATAAGAAATGGAAAGTAGAAATATCATGTATAAAGAGTGGTACGGTGGTAAGTCTCTTCCTACTTCTTTGATTTGTTAGGGAGAAATACAAAATACTAATAACTAACTTATGTATATTATTAAAATAATTATTTAGAAAACTTGCTGTATATCAATTTCTGAGGAGCAAAAAAAGAATGGACAATAATGGTACTTGACTGGACTGCCAAGTTCTAAAATCATTTTGAATTCAAAAAGTAACCCTAACAGTAGATTGAAAACTTACCTGATGGATTCAGGAATTTCATCAATTGAAAAAATGTTCAAATGAATAATTGACAGGTCATAATTTATCCTTTTCTTTTTAAACAGCAACAGTTGCAAAATGAAGAATTTCTCAAACAGCTGCGAAATTTAAAATTGTGAATTGGAAAACAAAATTAATAGGGGGTGTAGGGAGGAATGTAACCACAGAATGGGATTAAGAAAGTTCAGACGATTTGCTAAATCAGAACTTTGAATTGAAAATTAGGATCGATGTTCGAAACATAAATTGCTCAAGCTTCTCTTACAGATAAATAATCCCTTCCTTATGAAGTTGAATTTCAAAAATTGGATATAGCACTAGATCCGATGAATGTCAAGTAAGAAATGAGGGATTTTTTCAAACTTAAGCAGAATATAATTCATATTTTTTTACCTTACACATAGAAATTTGAGTGCAATAAACAAATAATTTCTCAATAATAAATTTATCAAATATATTTTGGCAGAAAATAGTTTAAGAGCAAATGAATAATTATCAATACACGATGCAAAAAATCATTCGCGTAGCAATAAATAATTACCATGAAAGTGCAACAGTTATAATACAATATACCAACAATCCTAAAAATTTTTTCAAGAACTCAACAACTCTTTTTTTTTCCTATTCCATTTGACCTTTCTGAATATCTTCTTTGAACTATTACAACCGTAATAACCAGTTAATGTGAAGTTCACCAAGTGTAATATATCAGCGCAAGTTTGAAGTTATCCAATCAAGGACAATCAATTCAAATTACTCGCCGAAACTCAATAAGCGAATATATTACCTTTAGGAACTCGATATGCGATCAGTCTAAGCCAGGAATCACATTCTCATCGGGAAATTTTCTGTAGTAAATGAGCATGACAAAACCGATAGAATCACCAAACTACTACAACCATTTCTTGGATTTTTAGCTATTGTAGAGTACAAAGAGATTGCTGAATAGAAGCATGCAATCACCATGTGTTTTTTGGAACGAAGACAATTACGATGAATAAAATACCTGGGAAACTTTTCGTTCTCAGATTTTTTTAGAAGACATATACAATCCATCTTTTTTGAAAGGATAACAATTTGAACAGAAAGACAAAGTTTCAACTTTCTAAAATATTATCTAAAACTGAGAATTAAGTGATAGATCTAATTGAACAGAGTTTAACAAAATCTTATCATTATCAACTTCAAAACATTAGTTAATGGCGAAAGTTTGAATAACTAATACTTATATTATAATATTACAGCGATAACTATTTTTATGCCGAAAAATTCAAAGACAAAGTAAAATTCCTATCACTGGTATTATGGAGTTATAGTGTTTTACATTTAATATTCTCTAATCAAACAGTAACCCCCATTTACTCCACATCACCACGTTCAATAGATCACAATAAATTTGAAGCTTTCTGGAAGAATTTCCCTGGATTTTGATGTATGGTAAAGCACAAAAGAAGCTCATTATCAACTCTGGACGATTCTTTGATACCAACCAGCAACATCTACTCTCGCAGTTTCATAATATACCATCCATTCATGTTGCTGAAATGAAACTTTCCACTGAAAAAAGCGCACAATCTCATAATTTAATGAAGCGGAGTGCCATAATTGATAGAATAAGTTACCAACAGATCTTATCTAATGGAACAGATTTCAAGTTGTTTTTGTTCAAGCAATGATATATGCACTCTAATGATGTATATCTCCCGTATTTTATGGAAAGATATGGTATAACGTTTATCCCTGCAAATTTTCCTAACCGCACACTTACTTGAACCTACGTTATTCAAATCAAAAATTGAAATGCGAATTGGAAAGCAACATTCCTCTATTAATGTTAACTTGATTAGTTTGAGGAATTGATATCAAATGAATGAATAAATGAATGAATTAAAAGTGGTAGAGAGATTTTCAGGAAACATACCAAAAGTTCCTTATATTTTGGTCGAAATTGATAATTCTTCGTAAGGCAAAGGCGAAGAAAATCACAGAACATTGGGGAAAAGCCTTCTTCAGGCTGCAGCACCGGTGCTGGATCAGAAACAATTCGTGAAAGTACTTCAAATTCACTGTTACAACCATGATAGGGATATTCACCTTTAGCCAATTCGACCAAAGAAATTCCAATACTCCAAACATCAGCGCGAACATCATATTCGTCTTGTGCTTCCAATCGCTCGGGCTATGATTAAAGATAAGATTAAAAGAAAATAAGATTCATGACAATGACTGTAAGCAATGAACTACAAGATGAAGACTTCTCATCAGAAGCTTGGAATACCATAGAAAAGTAGAAATGAGCTGTCTAATGAAATTTGCTCACGATATTTATCCCAATAATCTTTTGAGTAGAAAAGTTTTCAGTAACTTGCCGACATATAAGCAGAACAACCCGCTGTACGTGTTCGAGCCATTGAATCAACTAAACGTCCAGCAATACCAAAATCACATAATTTAACCGTTCCATTCAAATCGAGCAAAATATTCGATGGTTTTACGTCACGATGAATAATATTCTGCAAGCAAATTCTTAAATTTTCAATAGCATTCTTGAAAGACATAAATAGCCTATTCTTCGGACCAATGCTCATTATTACGCAGCTGTGACTAGGCTCATTATTACGCAGCTGGGACTAGGCTCATTATTACGCAGCTATGAAACCACATAAAGTATTCACCAAACAATAAAAATGAAGTTATGTTTATAAAAAAAGTATTGTGTAATGTGTTATCAGTAGTAACAAAAATGCTACAGGCTTTTCGTTTTCATGAATGTGTTTTCTTAAAAACAATGAAGCACCTTATTTCATAGACTTCATCGTATTCATCATAAAACGGATCATTGACTTATTTCATTAATTAAGACACTACGGAGTTCTCTTCGCACTTCCCACTCCGTACCTTATTTTTTTTAAAATTAACAGCACAACCGCAAACGAATGAAAATCCAAGATGATTACTACCTGAGTGACTTTTAAATAATCTAATGCTTTAATAATTGAAACAGCCATTTTGCCAAGGATATCCTCTGGAAAACCACTCTGTACACGTTTGGATAGTTTATCCAAACATGTTGCCATTAATTCCATGCAAATCAGTACTTCAAACTGAAACGTCCAAATTTCACATCCATAAAAAAATAGAGATCTCACTTTTTCAAATGTATATCAAAAGATATACATATAAATTCTGAGAATTTCGTGAGATAATATCAAACAAATTATTATTCAAATGTACATGCCCCATACTGACAGCACCCCATACTGACAGCACATTGTGATCTGATAAGAAAAAAACTTCATGGAAACGAATGAGTTTTAAAGAAAAAAAACTTTTCAGATATAAATTTACACAGAGTATTAAAAGAATAAATTAAGCTTACATCAGTAATAAAGCACCCGTAACATCGTACAATATGTGGACAATCATGTGAACGAAGTACCACTTCTAGATCCATTAGGACGCGTTTGTTCTCTTCTGCTACCGATGTCATAACCATTTGCTTAAACATCAGAATTATTTGGAAGAAATGCTGCAACAGCTCCGACTTTTTAAAGAATTCTTGAAGAACTGTTTTCGCGAATCAGTGAATTATGGAAGTAATGCTACCTTAACAGCCATAATCGTCCCGGTTTGTTCGAATCGGGCTTTGTACACAACACCGCAAGTACCGGAACCCAACTCTCCTATTCTTTTCAGACTTTCTTTTGTTGTTTCATATACAGTTTTCATGATGGTTATCCGGCCCGATAGTCTTTTGATCTCTGCTAAACGTTTGGTCAACTGGAAACAACGAAAAATAAATTATGAGACAATGAAATTGAATGGGAAAAGCTGAACAGAAATAAACGCTTGTGAAGTCATGCCCACACATTTTACGTGCACTTTTAATTTTTTCGAGGCATCTCAACTCACATCAACTACATTAGTTTTAATTTTGTAGCGAATGCGTTCCTTAAATCTGAATCCAAAACCAATTCTCCTATTTTTTCCAAAATAACATACCGCATCATCAGCATTGTTGACGGGTGAAGACTGAGAAATAGTTGTTGGTAGCTCCGGAAGATTTCGACGAGGTGCTCCATCAGCTACAAGAAATGAACTTACTTAAACATTTGAAATACTAAAACCTGTCTACACAGTTTATAAAAGAATTATTTTTGCACAATCCATTCGTCATTAGTTGATGTGCCACATTTTAGATACGGAAACGTAATGATGACTACGGAACTAAATTACTGTGATTATTTTTTTGAAGATGTACGGTCAGCGTAACATGTACACGTACGGTATCATATCATGATACGGCAGCAAACAAACGCTAGAAGAAATACAATATTGAGTTGAAATCTTTTATAAGCTTACTCAGAATTACCATTTCAGTTACTTCCTTTCTTTTTCTTCCAACATGGATATAAATTTAAAGTCAGTGATCTGCTAGAAAAAGTTTGTAATAAGTTCAAAAAAAGAGTGATAATATCCTTCCTTCTATTTCTGGACATATTACGAATAAATTCTTTTATGTTAAATAACAAAAATTACCCATATTTCGCCGTGGAAGTGGATTGGTTCGTGGTGGAAATGAGCAACTTGGACTTGGAAAAGGCCGTGTAACTTGTCCCACTTGTGGTTCTACGCTGAATGATCTACGCGAAGCAAAAACATGCCTCGTTAGGGGAGCAAATCTCACCTGCTTCCATCGTCGTATTCGACATTCAAATTCTACAAAAATAATTCATAGTACGATTACACTGTATGTCTAATTATAACATTAACTTTCAGTGAAAGAAATTCTGCTATGATGGTATACATAATATGATAATTTTAGGTGATTACTTTAGTAAGAATTTTTATGCTAAATCGAAAATACGACATATCTCAGGGAAAGTAATTGATTGTACGATGTTTGTATAAGAGATGAAAGATTTCGAAATATTGTAAAATATTTGGATCAGCAATTGAAAGCAAAAAAAAAGATAAAAATAAAGTAATCGAAAAAGATTGAAAAAATTTCCAAAATGGTATGTTTCATCGAACATTGACGAGAGAGGTAGAAAATGAAATATCATGAAAGAGAGAAATTGATAAGAGATGATAAAGATCAGGAAATAGCACACATTGGGGGGTATTTGGTAACAGTAGAAAAATAAAAATTAGCAAATTCTAAAATTAATAATGCGAGGTTGACGTTCAGATTGCAAAACATCAGGAATGCGTTTGTAATTTTGTGAACGAGACGGTGAAGGTCGATTATTGGTTGTATTGTGCCTGCTTATTTAGCGGTAGAATGAATGGCAGGTGGAATTGCTATGTATCTTGTAAAAGCAGTAATGTCACATTTTGGGCGCTAAATTTCCATAACCAAATTATAGTCTTAAAGGTATTATGTATGCAGTATGTAGCCTAGTTTATTTGATGAGCAATAATCACTGGTACTCATACTTTTTTAATGCGAAATTTTTGTCTTGGGTAATGATGGTAAAAATGTTGTCGCAGTTGGGAGAATTAAACTATAAGAAAAGCATTCCGGAAAGTGAAACTGTAACTGAGATTTTTGAAGAAACTAACGAATCTCATAAGATCGTTCTCCTACAAATTGTAGGCTAGGACATTTCGGAAAGTGAAACTGGAATGCCGAAAGAAATTAACGAATCTCATAAGATCGTACAACTACAAATTGTAGGCTAGGACATTTCGGAAAGTGAAACTGGAATGCCGAAAGAAATTAACGAATCTCATAAGATCGCACTACTACAAATTGTAGGCCAGGACATTTCGGAAAGTGAAACTGGAATGCCGAAAGAAATTAACGAATCTCATAAGATCGTACAACTACAAATTGTAGGCTAGGACATTTCGGAAAGTGAAACTGGAATGCCGAAAGAAATTAACGAATCTCATAAGATCGTACTACTACAAATTATGGAACCAAACCCTCGTGTCATCATCGTTTCCCTTTCCTTCTCACCTCTTTTTGTCATATTTACAAAATTTCTCTCTCATATTTTCTTTCTTTTTTCAACCAAACAAAAAAACGTTTGCGAATAAAGAAATATTGCTATAAAGGGAAATATTATTATCAGTTTATCAGGATGATCTATTTTAAAAGAGAAAATTTGTCTAACCTCGTATCCGTTGATGCAATGACATTGTTTGCTCCATTGAAGATGACAATTTGATAATTGATGATGATGTTTTTCAACAAATTTCTTTACTTCTTCGTTTCGTTTTGTATAATTTAATGATAAATATTTGGGTAATAGAAGTGTTTTAGGTTTACACGTCGTAAATAATTGTAATATATCGTTATATCTTTGTCGATTTCTACGATTATTTATTTTCGCCATTTATTGAAGGAAAAAAAAATTGGATAAGGAATGAAAATGCTGCACTTTGATTTCTTTCCAATTTGATCGTAATTTTTCCTTCTTTTTTTATCATTCCATCAAATGGAATGATAAAATAGAACGAAGAATTTTTTTAATGGAATAAACAACTGGCAGAAATGATGGTTCAATTGATGAGTATGAAGAGGAAAATGAGTGAAAGGAATTGAACGAAGATGAAGTACGATAAGGATACTATCGTTGTCGTTGTCGTTGTCGTCGTTGCTTTTTGGTCCATTTCGTATCATCCGTTTCGGGAAAAGTAAATCATCAGCAGTTTGACATGGATCTTGAGCTAATACTGCTTGATTGCTGTCATTCTAATCCTTGAGAGTGTTGTTTAATCGCTTATCAAATCTATAACAGCTATGGAAATATATATAGCTAAATAGACCGTGATGAATGGGAAGAATAGAAGAGAAAATCTTTTTTTCCACCAATATCAACTAATGCTTTTGCTACGCTCATCAGTATCGACCCATACATGGCCTTTGCATAAATTCACCCACACACACACGCACACACACACACACATATACACCCACATATATATTCATTTTGCTTTGGCCATAGACAGCTAGAAGGGGTGGTGGTAGTAGTAGTAGTAGTAGTAATACGATCTTTGTTGGTGGTCCATTATCCCTATGGTCATTCCATTTATTGCCTTCATTTACTAAAATTTAGCTATATCCATAAAAAAAAAGGAAAAGAATGAAAGATGTATAAAAACTGCAGTGATTAAAGCTTATAAACCTTTCTAGGGATTAGCTTTATTACAAATGGATATTTTTAGGATTTTGAATATTACATAATTTCCATTCTCTTCTGTCCATTCGGCAACATGAATATTTATATGAAAGAACAAAAAAAATTTTAGTTTATTGGTCCATTATCCTATGGTCATTCATTCCATTTTAGTTTATTGGTAATATGTCTGATGTCTCCAATGAAATCATTTGATTCTAGAAAAGAGATTTATATCATCGTTGGATACATCAATTTCTACAAATAATCTCTTCAATTACTCTATGCACAGTTTTACTGATAAAAATTATAACAGGGAAATTTCTTGAAAGAGTTATATTTCAGATAACTTCCGTTTTCGTTTATTCTCTTTTCCTGATTGATCTGCATACATGAAATAATTAACTATATGCTTGAAATAATTAACTATAAGCTAGAGGAAATAATATTGTAATTGAATGGATATGAATTTTGTCAAATTTAGGCTAATGCATTGAACACTTCTAATTTTCATTTCTTACAAGCAGTACCATTACGATTGTATAATTCACAAAAGTATTCAAATACATTTTTGTTTTTCTAATTTAAAATGTAAACAAATAAACATTAAAGAAGTCACTGTGATAATTTTGTGGGAAAAAACTTTGTATGGGTGATGAAGTATCGGTGATAATTGTATAGGTTTTCTAAATCTAAATCAGAAATGAATTTCATTTCATATATTGCTAATTATCGCCATTAATGCTGTCAATAAAATTAACAGTGATGTTTAGTGTAGTTAAAAAAATGCCATTCAATTTATTAGAATATTCGTGCTATAATAAATTGTGCAAACTTTTTTATCATCAAGTTATCACGAATTGGAATTACATCATGTACGGGTAATGAACAAGCATAAAACTATTGCTAGCTTAATCAAGCTTACGCATGAATTGATGTAAATATATGAGAATGAAGTTAAACGAATTTGTTTTTAATAATGTTTATTTCATTAATGATCACTTCGCTAGCTTTTAGTCTTTTATTTTATGATCAGTTATTTTTTGATGTACTAATTAGAAATAAAATTTTCACTTCAATTCATCAGAATCATAAAATACTTTTTATTGGATCACTAAAAATCAAAAAATAAGCTATACATCATTTTCTGCATTACTTTTCATCAATTACCCTACTTTAAGCCAGTTTAAACTTTTGGAACTTTTATTTGACTCGAAATAATAAAGCATATAATTCTATCAATATATCCTTATAGACTATAAAATAAAACATTCAACTCATATGAAATTGTTCAATTTTATGTAAATTAAATGTGAAAGTACTTCGTTTTATTCGAATTTAAAATAAAGAAATTTGAATTTTAATCTATTTCTTTGGTAATATTAACATAATCATCGGATTTTATGAATTTTCTTCGAAATAATTTCTGCAATTGTAAGTAAATGCTCATTATCCAATGATAAATAAACGATCAGGAAGTTAAAATTTTATAGTATGTTATCCATACTTTATGATTTTTATTTACTTTTACGAATCATATCAAGAGCTGTAAATATAATTTAAAATCATTCTGACACTTTAAAATCCTTCTTTCATAATATCATTTAATTATGCATTAAATCTCCATGATTAATAACCAACCAATTGAAATTTATCATTGATGCATTTGTTCTCTTGCTTGCTTTATAAGCTTTTGAATGATAAATTTTGACAAGAACATTTTTTGATGTGATCATTAAATTGTTAATGACTTGATTGATGGCTTTAAGAATAAAATCGAATAATTTTTCAGCGAAGAATTTGTCACCAATGAAACTCTTTCAACTTTACCTTTTGTGGATCTATACTATGTGAGAAATTATTATAGTTATTTTTTGATATAACAAAATTTCATTAAATATTTTTTTAGGAATTTTTGAAAAATTTTCAAAATTCAAATCGATAATTGCATTTTTAAATGTCTTGTATAGTAAGGAGCTATCTCCTCTATTAATTAATTATCTCTTAGGTGTTTTTAAATCTTTAAAACTTCGCCCATTGAATGAACTTGAAACAGTGATAATTAGAGATTCTAATTTACTACTTAAATGAGTATTTGTTGGAGCGCACAGTTGGACTTTTTTGAATTTAAAGAAATCATTATTGTTGCTAGCTAAGTGTTACATTATCCTGAAATATTCTGATGAACTCATGAATAAGTTTGCTACCAAAATTTCATTACTAAAATTTTTAAACTTCAATTTTTTTTTTGATTAAAATATACCTTAAACTAAATTACTTCTCAATTTGCAAATTGTATTACACGAAAGAAATAGCCTAGAATATCCTAGAATTAACCTAATTTAATTCTAACCAAACCTAACCTAATTTCTTCAAATTTCAGTTTCATCTCGTACAACTCATATCTAATGAGATAGATTTCTTTCACAATGTGTGTATCTTTGAGAGATATTATTCAAGTTAAATAAGTCAAATAAATTTTGACATTTAAACAAAGTGAAAAATGTTTTGCAAATTTATTTGCTTCAATTGGGAAAAGATATTTTATTTTCATTACAATCACTAAATAATAGTATTATTTCCCTTCTTGCTATCGATGATAATATTTTTTTTAGAAAAGATGATCATTTCAAATTTCAAATTAATTTTTATAGTGATAATCGCAACATAAATGATGAGTTGATAAAATTAATCATTTGTAAAATGAATGAGACTGTCTCTTATATCGTTAATTCCGTTGAATTTATCAATGAAAAAATAAATTAAATAGCAAATATCAAATCTATGAAGTAATACTGTGATAATTTTTAAGGAATACATCATTCTATATTTATTTGAAAATTTCTTGCGCGTAAGAAAAAGATGATTACAAATGTTGTTTATTTCCAATTTCTAATTTTAGGAAAGTTTTACTAGAATGTGTGATATTCTTAATTGAATTAGAAATATATATGTATATATATATATGTATATATATATATGAACAACAACAATGATATCAATTTATCATCCAATCATTATCAGTATGAAAACTATGATATCATTGGATGATAAGGAAAGAATTGAGTAATCACTATTATAAATTCACTTAATCTAGCGCATGAATTGACATGTAAATAAATGTATTTGCTAATCATAATTTCATCAATAATTATTTATACTAATTTTAGTCTTTTATTTTTGATATAGAATTTTCACATTAGCGAACCAAAATTGTAAAGTAATTCAAATCGGTGTGAAAACTATTTTCACAAAAATATTTAATTTTAGGGCAAAGCGAAAAATAGTACTAAAAATGAATAGATCAGAGATTGAAACTAATGAATGTAAACGGCAATATCACAGTATAGATAATATTTGAAGAGAATTTATTTTTATAAATGATTTTGGGAATTATTAAAATGCTATTCAGTTTTTGTATAAATATTGTGATAATAAATTTATTAATAGAATATTAGTTGTATGTACCATTTATACCAATTGTACCATTGTAATAGTAGTATATAACAATTGGTACCATACTATAAATGGTACCAATATCAGATACATTAAAACTTTATACACTCATTGTAAAATAAAATATGCATATGATTTTTCTAAAATTGACAAAAATAGCATATTCTGTTAGCTTTAAATATTTTCATGCATAAGCATTAGATTAATTTTGTTTGAATAAATTTTACAATATTGAATATTGTTTAATTTATGGCTTAAAAAAGCCGTAAATTAATCACCTGCCCTTAATCACTTGTGTAAATTGGCTATTTCCATTAATGCAAATTCAAAATTCTTATCATTTGAATATCGTTGAATTAATTTCATTGAAATAATTTATAGGAAAGATTATTATTAACTTTTCTTCACATAAATTAAATTACTAATGTATCCCATTAATTATTTTTAGACAAAAAATGACGAAATATGAAATATGCCTTACCTTAATTAGACATTCATTAAATATGTAAGCAATGAATTTCGATGAATTCGTTTCATTTCAAATATGCAAGAAATGACGACAAATATTTTAGGTACAAAGAAATTTAGAAATATAAAAATTAAACGAAAAATTTTTAATATAATTAATTTTCAAAAAGAAAGGATCTAACAAACGTCGAATAATTTTAACATAGCTAATGAAATGATTATAAAAATGATAATTTTCAAGCTATTTTAGGATTTCTAAAATTAACTATCCAAAAATTATATCTATCAAATTAACTATCAAATTAACTATCCAATTAACTACCCATTTATATATTAACTCATATATTGTTCGAAAAACAGATCTTGAATGTAACACAATACTCTTCCTTATCCATTGCTGATAATTTATTAAAAAGGTGAAAGGTGAACAGTAGTAACTATCAAATTAGAATATCAATTGTTAAGAGGAGGAAAAAAAGCTATCTGAGACAATTGCAAAATTGAGAACCAATTTATGATTCAAATTAATGGGAATATAAGTTTACTAATCTTAAAATAAAATTACTTAGTGCCTACCATCTAATTACCTACCTAACACTCAAATTGTAAATAACAATCAATGCACAACAACAAACAACAATAAATCCTAATAAACTTAGAAACAACTAAAAATTAAATTTACTGCAAAATTATCTTATATGAAATAAATTAAATGGAAAAGAAGAAAGACAATAAGAGAGACAGATAGGATAGTTAAAATATGAATGAAAATAATTTTTGACATGAAAAGAAAGAAAAGAAATTATTATAAATTTTGAGATGAAAGAATAAACAATTTGAAATGAAAGAGTAAACAATTTGAGATGAAAGAGTAAACAATTTGAGATAAAAAAGTAAACAATTTGAGATGAAAGAGTAAACAATTTGTGATGAAAGAATAAAAGAATAAATAATGAAAGAATGAACGAAAAAAATTCTAAACTATTTGCAAAAGTTACAATTCAAAGAAAGCTGTCAGTAAAATAGTTGTGTGTGTAAAGGAATGAATTAATTAATAGGGAAGTTTGAACTTCGAAATAAAAACTTTCTTGACGTATCATTGTCAAAATTTCAACAGAATAAACAACTCAGTTCAAAATAGATCGATTTCTTGTCCTAAACAAACTTAGAATGAACTTCGTGAAGAAATCTCCTTATAAAAGTTTTAATTATAATCACAAATAATGCGAATATGCTCTTTGAACTTTTTATTGTAATCAAAAAGTGCGCCTCGATGTAGCCAAAAGGAATGTTATCAGTATTATCACCACCACTAGTATTACTAATGGTCTTCACTATCAATGTTACTTAAAGTACAGCAAATTCAATTCTATCCGATTAATTTCAGCTCTATTCGTTATATTCCTTAATAATTACATTATTATCAGTATCAGTGTCTTTTTCATCAGTATTATCACCACCACTAGTATGATCACCACCACCACCACTAGTATTACGAATAATCTGCATCATCAATGTTACTTAAAGTACAACAAATTCAACTCTAAGCGATCAATTTCAACTCTATTCGTTATAATCCTTAATAATTATGTTATTATCAGTATCAGTGTTTTTTTTTCATCAGTATTATCACCACCACTAGTATGTTCACCACCACCACCACCATCACCACTAGTATTACGAATAGTCTTCATCATCAATGTTACTTAAAGTACAACAAATTCAACTCTATCCCATCAATTTCACTCTATTCATTATATTCATTAATAATTATATTATTATTAGTAGTACAAGTATTATTTTTCGTATCTTTCATCAACCAATAACACCACTATTCCAACCATATTCATTTATGCTAATTCATCTTTAAATATTAGAAAAAAAACCTACATAATGCCAACTTTGCTAACTGACAGATAAGTTACAATGAAAGTTAATTAAAGTAAGCCGAAAAGTCTTACAAATGATATCATTTATTCATAACACAGAAAATGTCTGTTATACATTGAAATATGACAAAATTGATTCCATGAAAAAGCTTCGTACATTCGAACATTATAAACAAATAAATACTTTATTATCAATAATACTGATATGATGAAGATAAAAGACTGATAAGTTTGAAAGTTTATTTGAAAGTTTATCACTTCATTTGCAAAATATCATAATTATACTTCTAATATTGATTCACGATATTTAACTTTGTATATGAAGATAAAAGACTGATAAGTTTGAAAGTTCCACTTCATTTGCAAAATATCATAATTATACTTCAAATGAAATACTAACTTTTCCTCGTCTAATATAGATTCACGATATTTAATTTTGTATTTAACTTTAGAAATATCTTTTAATTTGTTTCTATTTTCACATGGCCAAAAAGGACATATAAAAATTAATGCAACATTTTAATATCTTTAGCCTGAAATATAAAATGAACAAATTCATTGATGACGAATAATTAATGCAAATTCAATGATGACTGAATAATTAATGATTAATGCTAATCATGAATTAGAACAGAAATAAACAAATAATAATCAGGTAGAGAGAGAGAGAGAGAGATATTCAAATTGTATTAATAGGAAGTAGAAAACAAGACGATTTAAAAAAGCACATAATCAAAATAAGAATTTTTATTCTCTAAATTATCATGATTGTTGTATAAGCTACAATCAATTAAAGTAATCCATTTAATCGACCATGTACGATCACATGCTGCATAGTATGGCCATGCTAATTCATTAATTTCATTTATGAATTTCCTAAATAATTTAAAATTAAAATTGATTAGTAATTAGTTGAATTAAATTATGAAAAAGTGTCAACGAGAACACTTTAAATATATATCTTGTAATACAGAAAGATTCCAATTAATAAAATTAAAACATTTTCCAGTATTTTAAAGTAAACTTCTTTTTAAGACCACAAAATAGAAATGCATTATCGTATTCATTAATTATCGCTGAAGGTAAAAAAAATTTTTTTTGTTAATTAGATGAAAAATTTTATGAATTACCAATCTGTTTTATTTCCAGGTATACAAGTACTTTGTGGTAATGCATCATTGTGTTGCAATAATACATAATCATAATATAATGTATGATAAGGATTTTGCCGATCATTCTCATATTCCATTTCAACTTTTGTTGAAATAGCCTAGATAAATTAATCATCATATTGCAAAATTTTCAAATTTATAATTTAGCAAAATTTTGCTACAAAATTAAATTCTTCCATTTTTGAAATTATTTAAGTTAATTTAATGAAATTAAATAAAATTCAATTTGTAAAATATTATACGGAAAAAATCAATAACAAACTTTTGAATTAATAATTTAAAAAAAATTCATCAAAGTTTACTAGAATTTGTTTTTCAGTTAATGTTATTCGTGTTTGCCAAATGCCAGCTTCTTGTCTATTAAGTCCAATCTTGAAACCGCCATCCTCCCAAATCGGTTTACATATGTATTGCAATTCTGATGTACTCAAATATTCTTTGGAATTTGTTTCAATGCTTGTTTGAATCGTTTTTTGTGATGATGAAATTGCTACACAAATCTAAAATGCATTTTGAGAGTGTTAAAAATATTTTGCAAATTAAATGTCTGCAAATATTTATCAGTCATTTTAATTATTGCATTTTAAATTGCTAATGATTTAATTATCTATAAGCTTAAAATGCAACACAAACGAATGTATTATATTTGATGCAGTACCTGATTTAACCTAATTTTGTACCTGATTTTTGACATATGCAATCTATTACTGCACTCTCATTAATTTTTACAATAATTTAATATTTCAAATTAATTAAAGATTTAGTAATTAGGTAAAATAGATGATTTAAAAAAACAAACAAACAAACATACATGGCTTATTTCAAATGGTATCTGATTGTTACCAAATCCATGTACAGATGATAATAAGATAACATTTAAAACAAATAATATAATTGTTAATAGTAATGATGTTATAAATAATGTCCAATGGAATCCTTGTGAAAAAAACCTATAAAAAATATATATACTATTCATTTAAAATATTTTTATTTATTTTTAAACATTTAAAAAATTGAAATACTTATCAATCACATTAATAATTATAATGAATTAATTAACACTAATTAAATGTTCGAGTAATTATATTTCCATAATATGTCAATGTATAAAATTTATACCTGACAAAGGAAGTTGAGCATTTATGACGATGATAAAAACTTCTTGAGCTACAGATGTAATGATAACAGCATGGCGCACAACAGGTTAATATTGATAACAAATATAAAATAAGGGCTAGTAAAAATGTTAAAATAACTTTTAAAATAGGTGTCAATAAGAATCGAAGCTGAAATTTATACTTAATTAAACATCATAAATTGCAATTTTTAAATATGAAATGAGAAAATAATTCAAACAAAACGTTTTATTGCTTTTTAGTTGTTTCAAAAATATTTCAACGCTGAAAATAACAGTATTTATACCTTAAGTAATGCATTCCCATGTAATTGTTCATTAAATTTTACAGGTACATTTTGTTGTTCATGATTACCTTCTACCACAGGTAAATAGATCTTTCGAACGCTATATCTAATTGGCCATAATTCATCGTAATCATTTAAACGTCCACAATTCCTTAAATTTATAAAATTATAAATATACTCTAATTAACTATTCAACATATGAAAAAAAATTGATCTAATATTTGATAAGAAATTATGTAATCAGTGAAATCTTTTGTTCTCTTTGAATATTTCACATAAAATTATCATTCGTTTATCAGTTTCCACTGATTGAAAGATTGAATATTTTATTATGCAATCAGTGAAACCTTTCGCTCTCTTTGAATATTTCACATAAAATTATCATTCGTTTATCAGTTTCCATTGAATGGAAGATTAATTGAATATTTTATTTATATTTTCTTTCTTTGTCTAATAAAAATATTTCCTAATTTATTCACTTATTGTTTGCTCATAATTTACGACGAATTTCTTCGCTTATTTATTTGTAAATAAAGTTTGATAAAGAAAATACTTTTGACTCAAATTTAATTTCAATTGTTCACAGATTGTTGGTTGTCGGATATATGTATCATCATGTGATAAAGGTTTCAAAGGAAATATCATTCGACGATATGCGAAATATAACATCACTAAACGCCATAGAATACTTATAGTTGTTGCTAATGATGATATTATCAGCGGTAATTGAAAAATCTGTAAATTTTTTGTTGCTTAAAATTTCAAAATTTTAATGAAACTCATAACTTTTATCAAAGTGCCACATTTCTTAGAACATTCCGAAATATTTCTATTGTAAGTCTTTTCACATATGGCAAACTTTTAACACTTACTTATTGATAGCTTATCAACCGATCAAATCAGCTTGGCTAAACTTACAGCATCATAAATCAATTTTAATTTCAGGTGATTGGAAATCTGAAGCATCCTAAATTTTAGATGATTAGATGATTAAAAAATGCGAAGCATCCTAATCTTGAAAAATTTTTAAAGTGATTAAATTCAAATACGTTAGTGAAAATAAACAGACTTGTGGACCAATACATTGGCAGGAAGTAATAAAGATAAAATTCATAATTGTCAAAGGCATGTCGTGAAGAATCATAAATAGGAATGTTATTCGGAAATTGTTAAATGCCTGAAAATTTTTTCGTTATTGAATTGGGAATTTTTCTCACTAATTAATGCAACTTTCTTTATTTTATGACTTAATTCTCATATTGATTTTACTCATCCTCCATTTCTTGGTCTAAATTCTTAAGTTTTCATAGTTATAATAATTGCAATACAACTATTGTTGCAGTTTCCTATTTACTTAATTACTTACTTTAAGCAATTTTCTATTTACTGTAATATAGATTCTAGATTAAATTTGGATTAAAATTAATTCTAGATTAAATTTAACGAAAAAAGAAAAACCTGAACCCATTGTATAAATGCTTCATAAATGATAGCAAAACCACTTCGATATGGAACGATATCAAGACGATGTGCAAATGCATTTTCAATACAAAGTACCTAAACTTTTTAAAGAAAATATAAGAGGAAAAATGAAAGATAGAAATGATAATAATATTTATAACAAATTGTTGACCTGAAACTTTATAAGAATATAGAAAATAGAAATCGAAATGAAAATTGAGTACTTAAAGTTGAAGATTTTGAAATGTATTTCTCAATGCAAATATAATTTAATTTAAGCAAAAATTCCAGCGCATTTTAGTTTGAGTAATAAGTTATTATTATTGTTATTATTATTATTATTATTTATAATTATTGATTCAAAGGAAATTAATTCAAGCTAAGGTAATTAATGATAGAAACAAAAGCAAATTAAACAATAATAATAATTTTCTATTAGAATTTCTGAGCTTTTTCAAACTCCAGAGCAAAACTATCATTAGAGTTATTCATTTTGAGCGTTTTCATCATCGTATAATACTTTACCTATGGCATTATCATTGGATAGGATCTTATACAATAAGGTGAATCTATTCATCCATTTTCTTGCAAGCCACATACCTTTCAAAGGTTGGATACAATTAACGAACAAATTAAATAACCATATTTTAAATTACTACTAATTAAATGATAAAATAAAAATTAACAAACCAATAGAAGTGATGTTAGCATAGAGCCAAAAACTGTTGTCGAAACAAGTGCTATAGCAAGCCAAGTCTTTAATGGAAATGATGTGATATAGCCACGAAGAGTGAAATAAACAAAAATCCAATCGCATAGATTGGTAAACGAATAGATAACAAAACTGATCGCATATAGCGCATGCATCGTACGACCTAAAATAACCATTTTTAGTGCATTTATTTTTTTAAAGGTTAATTTTGTGGAAAATTGTTATTTTGATGTCTTTATTGACATACTACACTAATGATGGCTTAGTGATAATAATAGCAATTAATGCTTTAGTGATAGGGATAACAGCAGTTATCATTATCATTTTGTTTAGTAGTTCGAATTAACATCCTAGGCTTATAAAAAATTTTTATTTTGATGTCTTTTCTTTATTAACATACTGCACTAATATTGGCTTAGTGATAATATTAGCAATTAATGCTTTAGTGATATGAATAACAGCAATTATCATTATCATTTTGTTTAGTAGTAGCGATATATGATTTTAGATTTATAACAATGATATTCTTGTTTCTATTTTTAGAAAGATTTTTTCTGACATTGAATTTTTTAAAAAGTTTAACAATTATTATTAATTTATATTTTATGATAAAATTGTTGATATCATTTATAATTATATAAAAATTAATTTGATATTTATGATTTTCCTTTTTTCATACTTTTTATTAAAAATACAAAAATTTCAAATCTTTAAATTTTTGATAATTTTTCTTTAGCAATTAATTTAAATGTGATTTAATTAAAAATTTACCTTATGCATAGTTTATCTGATAATCTCTTATAAATCCATAAACTGAGAAACTGTTATCATTATTATCATTGATGCAAAATATACGATAATTCTAATCGCTTTAAAACAAAAAGAAGAAATTATAATTTTTCTTTTTAATCTTTTCGTCATTATAATAATTTTTTCGTCATTATAATAATATAATTATTATAATTATTATAATAATTTTTTAAATTCATAATTTCCTTTTAATTTTCCTCTTCTATCGAAGCTTTTTTTGTTTGTTGAATTTAAACTAAAAATGAAAAATTTCCCTTAATCATTCATAAAATCTAAAAATGCTATATAAAAGAATGGAAGAAGAAAGAAAGAGAGAGAGAGGGAGAGAAAGAAAGAAAATTTCATGATAGTATGTAAATTATTATGACAGGCAAAATAAGTAAAATAAATTGACAAACTTTTCAATGGATGAAACATTTCTCAAAAATTTGTTGAAGCAATAAATGAATTGGAATTGCTGATGTTTTTAACTGGAATAATTAACCATTTTTCATTCACAGTTATGAAAGGGCTGAAGTGTTTTTAAAATTTAACACACTTAATAATTTAATGGTACATAAGTTTTATCCCTCTCTCTCTCTCTCTCTCTTTCTCTCTCTCGTAACTCATCGTCATTCAATTATTAAAACAAAACATGAAATAGCTTAGATAGGATGCGAAATAAAATTGAATAAATTTTAATTTATAGCTATATCTATTTAATTTATTTATAGTTATATCTAATTTGCATAATTTATATCGATAATAAGAAGAATGAAAATTAAGCAAAAAATAATTAATATAAATTTAAAATTTATAATTAACAGTTTTTATTTTATCATTTAATACTCTAATTTTGATTTTTTTAATAGTGTTCTAAATTATGATTAATAAATTTAAAATTAAAATTTAAATTTTATATTAATTTTTTATTGGATTTTTCTTTGCTAGTAATTTTTACTCAATTTGATAAGTTTTGAAATTCAAATTATATGCATAATTAAATGGCTAATAATGATAGCCTTTTCTTTTTTTTTTCTTACTTTCGACGTTTCCTTTTTGTTCCATGTCGAAATTTCAACATGCACTATTCAACCATAAAATTTCTATAAATAAAACATTTGCATTGAATGTTTACGACAATCGCTAACAAAGTTTATTTAGTAGCGACAAAATATTATATTATTAGTAGCATAATGTATCATTAATATATAGCATGGTGTATCATTATTATATATCATTATTATATGATTATTATATCGTTGAAAAATTCCTTCGAAAGCTATTTTTCCTTCGAAAGATTAAAGTGTTGCAAATCTTATAGTTTGCTCGTGGTATTTTGTTTTTGTTTACTCTTAAAATTTGATTAATAGTTTGAGATTGTAAATAATTTATTTGTTTACAAAAATATTTTAGCCTTTAAAAATTTTTTTTCATAATAAATTATAGGAAGTGAAGAAAAACAATATCTTTTGTAATAGAATTAAATATAAAATAATTGATGAAAAAAGTAAAACTATTATTAAAATTACTATTAATTATTATTAAACAGGTAAAATGTTGCACCTGTTCATTTATTTCCTCATTCTATCTCATTTTAATTGAAAAAATATTTTCAAAAACAATGAATTATTTAAATTATGTTTTATTGTTTTTATATTTTAGCAATAAAATTTAAATTCAAAAAAAAAATAGTAAATTATAGTTTTAGTGAGAAATAGTAATTTATGAAATGGATAGAGAAAGTGTCAACAATAAAGTATGATATATTAAAATAAATGATGAAATAGAAAATAAAATTTTTTAAAAGAAAATTACATTTTTTAAATGGAAAAAAGAAAAAGGGAAAAATTAGATCCAATTCACAAAAACTAGCATTTTATTCATTTTGCATGTTTGCTGCTGAAATTTCGACTACCAATGCTACAAACATTCACTAAAATAAATCTGAAATTCAATCTAACGAAATTCTAAAGGATAAATTGATTTGTTGTTTAAAAGAAATCCATTTATCTTCTGGCTCTTCTCAAATATCCTGCATAAATTTTTTTATTTAAAAAATCAAGAAATATTGCAAATCTGGTAAAATGGATTTTTGGATATTATTTGAATTTTCTTTTTGAAATTGAAAAAGAAAGTATTCCTTATTTTAATGTTATAATGAATTTAATAAATAAAGTTGGACAAGCCGTGGCATAAATTGTAGTATGATACAGTAATGTAAGTGATCGGATGTATTTTGTGATAGATGTGGAGAAAAATGAATTTTATAAATAAAGTGATACAAACCGTAGCATAAATTATAGTATGATACAGTACATTTAGGAAAAGTATTGTATTCGTATCTTTTTTTATTTATTTAGCGATTTATGCAAATATTCATAGTAGTAAAAAACTGACCATTTAGTAGTGGAAGAGTGAGAGCATGAAGTGGAAAGCCTGGTGTATATAAAACATTCATTAGCATCAGAATGTTTTCAGAACTTTGACTTGATATAGATGTTGGATTGATTGAATCGGATGACATTATATCTGGCATCGACATCTTATCAATAATCGAACTACAATTATGATGATGATTACTACACATATGAATATTAATTAACAATAATTTATTTTTAATAAATTTAAATTTTTATAATTTGTAAGACTTTTTCCCTGGGTGAATTTATGAAATATCACAGTTTCAAGAATGATGTAAACTAATTAAAAATTAATTGGTAAAAAAGAATGCAAATAGTTTGTTGTTTACGAAAAATAATTTTTAATCATTTTTTGTGCAATAATAAATAATTATTTAATTGCAATCAAACAATTGAAATTTTAACAAACAAACGATAATATACTTTTTCTATTGATAATTTATAATTAAATTAAGTTCAATGAATTTTAACGATGAATGAATAATACACAGTGATCATTTGATAGAATGCTTTCTAAAATGAGCCATTTTCTAAATATGATGAAAATACGACAAAAGAAAAGTGATAGTTTGTTGAAATTCCAAAAGCATAAAAGATAACAATAGTGAATCAGTTGGGCAATTAATGAAAATATTCAGTGTGCTTCATGGGTCTCAATCTCATCCTCTATGATCGATAATTTTAGGAACCATCAGTTTTGTTACATCATCCATTTATTTTAGTTCCGGCTTTCTTTTCATAAATTCTCATAAAATTATACTCTTTTCCGATACTTCATATTTCATATAGTAATGAATGCTAATTTCATATCAATTCATCAATGAAACATTTATTGGTATATCAGCGTATACTGTAATATACAGTATGCGCCGTTGTACGCAGTATGGTATACAGTATGTAGTATGGTATACGTTATCAACAATCGATGAATTTCTTTTGGAAAAATTATTTTCATAATTAAAGTAATTTTTTGGAGAAAAAAAGAAATCAGATTTATTTATTTGAAAACATGCTAATTAGTTATATTATTGTCATCATTTATCATGTTGAAAATGATATGATATAATGCAATTTGATATATGTAATTTTGGTAGCATTCTAAATCAAAATCTTCTAGCATTGTATGCGATGAATAACATTTAATTTCAAAAAGATGACATTGAAATCAAAATATTCATACTGTAACTTTCAATGGAAGATTCCAAAAGTCTAATTGTAAAGAACAAAAAAATTGCTATGCTGAATTAGCTTCTTAACAATCCTAAAAAAGAATGAATGCAGTAGACTGCACAGACTAAATGAATTTAGCAATTTATAAATTAATCAATTTATAAAGACTAAATAAATTTGGTAATTTATAAATTAGGTTACAAGAAGATAACATGGAACTGAATTGATGTATAGGTAAACTTCGTAATCGTGATCAAAATTACCATTATGATAATTACAATCTTGTGAACAGATTTCTTAACATTCTCTCATAAAGTTAACAAAAATTTTGATTTGTAATAAATAAAATTCAAACAAATTTTTAGGCTTTCTAAAATTAATTAATCTTAAATAATCAAATAATAATTAGACAAGTTCATTTTAATGTTGAAATATTTCGTTGATATATGCCTAAATGATACTGCTATTGATATTGAAACATTTTCTGAAACCGATATCAAATTTTCGATACATCTTTTAATACATAAATTAGTTTTATGACAGAGGCGGATAGCTTCTACTAATTAATTTATCCTTCCTAAAGCAGCCTTGCAACGATCTAACTTAATACATAAATTTTGTCCTTCTGCAAAATGCATTTTTTAGCTCTGATTGCACAAAAATTACTGCCAATTAACAAATAAATTTTATGGCTGCAAATGTAAAAACAAAATAATAATTAGCTACCAAACAAATTAAACTTTTTTAGATTAATTAAAATATAAAGTAACCTAAACACGAAATCACCGTAATCACCATAATCATTTTATTATCACATTTCAAAAATTTCTACATGAACAAAATAATAATTAACTACCAAACTTAAAATATCAAAAAAAAAAACAAAACAATAATTAACTACCAAACAAATTAAACTTTTTTAAATTAATTAAAATATAAAGTAACCTAAATATGAAATCACCATAATCACCAAGATCATTTCATTATCACATTCCAAAAACTTTCCACATGAATATTATTTCTTTGTATATGCAAAATTTTACAAAGTAAATAAACAAATAACACAATTGTAAATATTGTTAAACATTGTTTTATCACATCATCTACATGCAGATTAAAAAATAAAAATTTTAAAAAACCTTTTTGCATGATCATTCAACAACATTATCCAGAGAATTGCTATTGTTGAAACAGAAAAGGCAAAAAACAGCGAACGCTGTCAATCATTGATAATTTCCAACATTTATCAAAAAAGTAAGAGAAAGGAAAGAAAAAAACGAATCATCCACGGATCATATTTATTTATATGTAAAATAAATTATTATAAAACTGTAATTTACCTTTCTTTCTTCTTTTCCACAAATTTAAAATTCATTGATGACAGTATTGGTTGTAATTGTTAGATTAATAACTATATGAATTATATGATTAGACAATAATGATTGTAATTATTTGATTAATAATTATATGAATTATATGATTAGACAATAATGGTTGTAATTATTTGATTAATAATTATAATAATTATACGATTAGATGAATATGTAATTTTTTTAAGAAAGAGCAAAACTTTGCAAGAAAAAAGCTTTGGCAGAGGAAGTTTAGTAAAGATTATTGGAAGAGACACTGTTGACAGATAAATTAACAAAGACAACAATATAGCATACATTAAATTTTTCAAAAGATAAACTTAAAAATGAAGCATAATTTTTTAAGTAGGATATCTATCAATGAAGCAAAAGTGTGTATGTGTTTGTGTTTGGATGTTTCTGTGTGTGTGTGTGTGTGTGTGTGTGTGTGTGTGTGTGTGTGTGTGTGTGTGTTGATTTAACTGGATGCTAGCAATTTGATACTGGCACCAAGGCTTTTTTGCTTTTCCTAAATTACGAATTCATAAATCGTTGTCAATTCTCTTGGGCATAAAGTTATCTTTCACATATAACAGCAAATAGTCAACCAATTTACTACAATTACTTACTCATCCGAAATATTTTTCCATTTAAATTGAAAATTATCATTATCATACCTAAAAAATAACTAACAATGATAATGATAAAATCAATTTATAATTTAAACTCTTAAACTATAAAATTAATTTTCTTAACTATAATTTATGCGATAATTTTCGTTTTCCTTTCTCATCGAAATTTCTCAAAAATTTCGACCGTTCCAATTTCTTACTTATCCTTTTTCTATTTTAGGTTTTTTTCATATATTTCTCGAAACTCTTCAAATTTTTGAAAAAGCTTAGCTTTGGATTGCATTCACATATAATCTGAAATAATCCAATGGAATGAAAGTATGCCATTTAAATTTATTCGTATTTTTGAAAATCTTTTGAAGAATTAAATCTTTTTCGTTTTTTTTTTTTTTGGAAAATAACGATTAAATATTAAATTAACTTTTGCAGCCGGCTGTTAGTAATCGTTACGTTATTTTAACAAAAAAATTTTAAAGGTACCACTGAAATTTCTGAATCCTTAAAAAGTTAGTTTTTCAGGAAATCAAAGAATCGATTGCATGATTCATGCAATTATTACCAGTTGTAAAAACATTTGCTGATAGTTAAAATTTCTGAATTTCAAGTTCCACTTTCATTTGAATCGAATAGAAGTGATAACTTTAATAGAAATAAATGGATCGCACAAATACGCGCCAGCTATTAGATAGAATGAAAGATAAAAACTTAACTATAATTACTACATAGAGTGAAAAATGAAAACTAAACTTTAATTATTACATCGAATGAAAAATAAAAACCTACCTGTAAGTTTAAATTTTTTCGAATTAAAATTTCTTTAGAGAAGATAGATATGTTTGTGTGATATGTTAACAAACGATGGTTGAATGGATGATGATGACAGTTAATGATATTCAAAAGAATATTTCGTATGAATTTGATTTTGACATTAAATGAATGGATGATAGTGAGGAAGAACGTTTCGTGTGAATGTTTCCGGAAATGGATCTGTTTATGTTGGAATAAAGCCGGAATTTCGTGCAAAGATGGATTACAAAATAATGCCTAATTTTATTTCCAGCCATTTTATATGCTTCCATATATTTGAATGAATCTATCCATTGCTTTGTTACTTCAATTGAAGAGAATTTTCAAAATGAAAAANGCCGGAATTTCGTGCAAAGATGGATTACAAAATAATGCCTAATTTTATTTCCAGCCATTTTATATGCTTCCATATATTTGAATGAATCTATCCATTGCTTTGTTACTTCAATTGAAGAGAATTTTCAAAATGAAAAATTCAAAAATTTAGTTGAATTTTAAAATCACAAATTTACTTCCAACACTCTAAGGAAAATTTGTATTTTATTAACTTTGTATGAACAAAGAGAAAAAAGAGAGAGTATACTATATTATTTTATAATACTATTTTATTGAATTTATGAACAGCTGGCGGAAGTTGTTTATTTCTCTTATTAAATTTGTCAAATTCACTACCAAAGGGATCTCAAGACTTTAGACAGAGAATAAAAGGATCATTAACGAACAATAAGAGAGGAAATAATGATATACCTAATATATGTATAAATATTAAAGACTATAAAATAAAAAATATAAAAGAAGTAAAGTAAATTTAAAATTAATCAATTCAATGTTAAATTCTGCAAATTTAAAATACTAAACAGCGTAGAAGGCAATGAATCCGATTTCTTATTACAGAAAGAATAGAATAATAATATCTACATTGTTTACATTTCATGCTATCCTATATCAACTGAGGACTAATTTTAAAAAAATGTATAAATTACCCGTAATTATTTCGTCCAGTTCTTTTTAAAAACAGTATTGGAGAAAAATTGAACCAGATATCTATCATATTACTGATTTTTTGATACATTATCGAAGATAACTGGCAGTATTATTTTTTTATTGAAGTTAATTGATATTAACTTCAAGTATTCTTTGATCTTATTATATTTCATTCAATTTTTTAACCTTATCATATAGTATTATATATTACATTCAACATATATTTTTTGCTTATTCCATTCGAAACCATTCTTGTTTTGATTTAAAAAAATCATTTCTTGTCATCATTNTTTAAAATACTAAACAGCGTAGAAGGCAATGAATCCGATTTCTTATTACAGAAAGAATAGAATAATAATATCTACATTGTTTACATTTCATGCTATCCTATATCAACTGAGGACTAATTTTAAAAAAATGTATAAATTACCCGTAATTATTTCGTCCAGTTCTTTTTAAAAACAGTATTGGAGAAAAATTGAACCAGATATCTATCATATTACTGATTTTTTGATACATTATCGAAGATAACTGGCAGTATTATTTTTTTATTGAAGTTAATTGATATTAACTTCAAGTATTCTTTGATCTTATTATATTTCATTCAATTTTTTAACCTTATCATATAGTATTATATATTACATTCAACATATATTTTTTGCTTATTCCATTCGAAACCATTCTTGTTTTGATTTAAAAAAATCATTTCTTGTCATCATTTTGTGCTGCAATTTTCAACAATTATGAATAGCAATTATTTTATAATTTTATAACTTTTAATTTCACTTCGATTTTCTTTTCGCTTTTAATTGCACGAATAAAAAGCGCACTTATTACCACCTATTATTGAAATCTTAAAATTCCTTTTTTCCAATATCTCTTTCTCAAATAGCATTTCCT
>CAKAEH010001385.1:0-69404 GCA_916381525.1 Cercopithifilaria johnstoni
AAGACTCATACAAACACACATGCATGCGAGTTTCCCGAGAAGGAACTGAAACTTCTCGTTGGGAAAGACCGTTGTTATTGAATTTCATGGATCCTCTCTGTTATTTTGTTCAAATATAATTAACTTTGATTATTATTATTATTAGTATTTCTCTTCTTTTTCATACTTTTCGTTATTGCCTAATTGAAAGATATTTGAATTGAATTGAATTGAAATGAATTGAATTGAAATGAAATGAACTGAATTGAAATGAATTGAATTGAAATGAAATGAACTGAATTGAAATGAATTGTGATTATTATTATTATCATTCAAACTATCCATTGTCCACTCTCCTTTTTTTCACAAAAAAAGATAAAATGAAAGAGGGAGAGAGAGAGAGAGAGGAAGAAAAAATTGTATTTTGATTATATCACAATAATTGTTTCCTTTCGATTCTTTCTATATTTTATAAACTATCCTATCATATATGGAAATTACTCTAAAGAAAAGAACTTATCAAATTCGTTGATAAAATGATTGATTCATTGATGATAGCATTGTTGTTTTCTATTTTATCTTTCTCTCCCAGCTTCCATATATTATCGGTTTATTTATATGAAAATATTATTATTATTATTTATAGTTACTCACATTTGTCTCATTTTATGCCAGCTATCTATTTTTTTATTTCATTCAAACAGTTATGATAAATAAGATTTAAAAAAAAGAACGGGAATTTTTAGTGGTTAGTGATTAATGTTAACATAAATGATATTATTATCTAAATACAATCTAATTAAGTCAATTTGAAACTTTAATTAACACATCCTCAAATTTATTAATTAATTTTAATTTCATTGTCAGATTAAGATAATTTTCATTGTTGATATTCTAATTAATTTCTTTTTTTTAAACATATTGAAATAGGAATAGCTTTTTTTTGAATTCTCGAAAAATCTGAAACTTTTCCTATATCATAAAATGCAAAGATATTTCCGGATAAATATATTAATACTAATTATGCTACAACATTTCTAATAAATATATTTCGTAATATATTTAAAAGAAATGTTGAAAAGTTTTTTCCGTCTTTCAAATAATCGATTTAAATGAGAAAAGAGAAAGAAGTTGTCGGCGATACGTATTGATTCATTTCAATGACTGACTGTATCGTACCGGAAGTGATATGTTAAAAAGAATTATTTGCATGTGAAAGAATGAATGACTGTTTGCTTTACGTCCATTTCTTCTATCAAATTTTATTCTATTGGCTTTCGTTTCAAAGGGAGAAAAAAAACGTAAATCGTTTTAAATTTCTATCATATTGATCTTTCTTTGATAAGACAGTGATAGCATTTATCAGTCTATGAAACTATCTGAACTGATAATCTGTTAAGAATTTAATTAATTAAACCTGTTTCTTCAATTATTCGTTCAATTGATTAATTATATTTCTTTTTCATTCAATCAAACGATTAAATACATTTCTTTATCATTCAATCAGTTAATTAAGCATTAATTCTTTATTATCCAATCAATCGATTAAGCAGGCGATTGTAATGTATGGTAAAAAATAATAAATTCTACGTGATAACGTCACGAAATGTAATCATACCATGCTTATCATAAAAATATGTTGATGATATTATTACTACAAGAAAATTTGAATTGTAAATTTTATGTAATTACATCACATTAAATTAGCCACAGCTAATGAGTGATGATTAATGAAGGTAGAATGAAGTTTGGAATGATTAATTTTGTTTGAAGCTATCCAAATCCCGCAGATAAATATCATTCCTCTTCCCGCGAATTCTTCCTTATAACATAGTAACATAGAATTTCGTCATATTCAAATTTATATATTTGAATTGAAAATTTTTTATTAAAGTGTAACTATTTTCTTTCTAAATTAGAAAGAAAAAGAGGGAGAGAGAGAGAGAGAGAAAGAGATCAATAATTAAACAGAGAGAGCTCTACCAGAGAGGCCTATTAGGCTGGACTTTTTAGTAAACCAATAGCAGTAGGACCAATAGTACGCATACGCATACTAATTCGATTATTCCTTTTAAAGAATGGATGTATTTGGATTCGACGTATATGAAAATCGTTGCATATCGATGTATGCGAAGAATGTCTCTGTGCGTATGTATGTATGCATGTGAGTATTGTATGTAGCCTAGTTGTATGCATGTTAATTTAGGCATATCTCTATTCATGTTTAGGGTATATTCCTTGGACCATCTATATATCATCTATATATGATGACCTTGCTCTTTTAAAATCTTACCCAATTCTCATTTCAATCAAATTTCATTTATCTATTTGGAAGTTTTTGTGACTGTAGTTAATTATTAGCTTCATTTCATTCACTCATTCATTAAGTGAGATAATTTTAACTTATATATACTATTCCTGAATTCAATCAATAGAATTAACATGTGGGACTATTCCTTTAATTAATCCTTCAATGCATTTTGTACATTGTCTCATTCGCTTCCATTTTTCTTTTTCGCCTTTAATGATTCTCTTGCTTTCCAATAAAGTTCAATTCCCATACTTTCTCCCTCTATTGCTGTATCAGATAGGTTATTTCAAAAAAAATTCGTAATTTAAAATCTCCTAAATTTCAGAGCTATTACTTTTATCTATCATTTATTCTTTTAAAGAAAGAAAAATCAATAAATTAATTTTAAAATGAAATAAAATTAAAATCATTTGCTAGATATTAATCTAAGCAGAGTTCCATTCCCAACTATCTTTTTCACTACTTTTGTTTTTCGTACTTGCTGTGAAAATACATATATATATATATATATATATATACATACCTTATTGATTTAAAATCCTATTAAATTATCTCGTTATAACAATCCCTCAGTGCGTTTTTTGCCTTCTTTGAAATTATTGATCGGGGAAAAAATTACTATTCGTTGGTTGCCAAACTTTTAAGAAATTTCAATTTTTTTTATTTCAGATTATTTGAAAGTTTCAAAATACAAATTATGTGATACCTTGTAATACAGTCAGAGAAAAAAACGATCAAATTTTTGTTTGTTCCGCGGAACTATAAAGAAGAATGAGAAAAGGAACGAAATGATTGATATAGGAGATGGAAGAAGCTCATTATGATACTCCCTGGGAGTTCCTACATCGTACTGCTTCATTTCCACCGCGGTAAATTATTAATTATTCAACAAAATAATGTGGAATAATTATTTCTTCAAGAATACCTTATATTTACGCTTTCAGAAAAACGCTTTATAAAAAAATCGTAGTATAAATGAATGTAAAAATTTAATGGTGATAAATATGATAAATAAATATATAGAGAAAGTTGAAATTTCACTTTAATTTCCGGTATTTCTTGAAAATCTTGAATTTGCTTTTTTATTGATTGTTGCATAATATTATACTTTATTCAGAGAACGTCCTCATTCCGATTCAACAGAATTATTGTTGGCGAAAAGATTAGAACGTGGCTTACGTGTCCGTTGTTGTGACATTGCAGAACAGCAAACAAGTAATATTTTTGGATTGTCATCGTCATCATCATGTCATTCGCCAAGTGTTAAACATAATCATGCTGTTATCAAGCAGGTTCGACTAGTTGTCTCTTATTTTATTTTAATTTCAAAGATTCATGCATGTAATGAAATAAGTGAATTTTTAGAAACGTAAAATTTAAAGCTATGTATTGCTATCATCTTTTGACGAATTCCTAAAATTAAAAAAAATTTTGGTAAGAAAATTTTTAATAGTAATCATGGTTGCCAGTATTACAGAGAGCTACACCAACCCAGCTATTTGAATGTGATCCTAGGCGAGCTTCAAGTACTGAACTCGAACGTGGTCGTTTCAAATTTGGTATTAGTAGATTACGTGGTAAATTTTTTGAATCATTTTTCGTTGATTTTATGTTTATACTTAATGTTATTTTACGATATGTTCATTATGTGAAAAAAATAACTAATTACTCTGGAAGGGACTAATTAATAAAATCCCTAAAACGATTTAAAAGTAGAGTAATCTGTCATTATTATTTTTTTGTGATAAAATTTTCAAAAAAAGCTTTTACATCCTGAAATATCTTGAGAAATCGAAGGATAAAAATTTCACAAAGTTGTTTTAAAAAAGAATAAAAATTTTAACCGAGAAATTTTGTCAGAGCGTACAAGTGGACGTAATTCACGACGAAACCGTTACCGTGAAGAGGAAATCATTCATAAGGATATTGATCGAGTTGATGCGGAACGACAACTTTGTGACCAAGATATAGGCGTATTCTTGATTCGGGTTCGAGACAACGGTACGCTAGCGTTATCGATAAAAGCCAATAAAGGCGTACTACATATAAAACTTGAGGTTCATTTTCTTAACCATATTTTGGATTAAAAAAACTTTTTCAAATTAAAAAAGCTTCAAAGATAATATAAGGCGATAAGTTAAACAATTCTTCCAATACATAATCTATCCTGGCCTCATTTTAGAAGAATTGAATACTTATTAATTTATCGTCTAGAAAGTATGATGAAGTATTCTAATTCTGATATTATGGATTGCTATGACTTCCAAATAGAAAATGCTCAGATTGACTTATGAATTTCAGTATGCTTTAGTATAAAGAAAATATTTATGTTCCCCTCATTCGATGAAAACAAATAGAATAGTGAACAGTGGTCTTTCAATTGAAATAATTTCTTCTAAAGAATAGGAGATATAGAATAAAAAGAGTAAGAAGCTCCTCACAACTAGTTTACTACCCTTATCAGTTAGTTTATCACTGATGATTACCCAAATAACTACAAATTCAGCTTCGGGAAAATCGCTGGGTACTTGGTGAAGGGCCAACGTTCGGTTCCATCGCTAGTATTATCAGTTTCTATCGCTCTCATGAGTTACCGATTCGTGGAGCGGATCGAATGTTACTTAATAAACCGGTACTTGTTACTACTAACACTACTCATTCATAGCTATTATAATTGTGAAGTATCCGTGTACCCAACAATTCTTTCCACTCTCTTTTTTCGATATTTTTAAATGTTTTTTAAATTGTCATATTTTTTTGTTGCATATTATTTAGTGTGGCATTGCTTTATTTTATTTATCTTCCACATTATAAGATTCCAAATATGACACTTTATTTCTCCAATACGATTATGACCCTTGTACTTTTCGGATTGAATTATTGAAAAAAATGAATAAACTGTGAAGAGTGCAATTTCTCTGTTGCTACTATTGTTATTGTTGCTGTTGTATTTGCACAACAAAGAGATGGAAACTACCCACGAACTTAAATACCAAAAATACCATGCAGCCGCCGCCACTACTTAACAAAGATTGACTCCTATATCGCATCTCTTTACGGACACGGCCCCAATTTAAATTTTGCTTTCTTCGGGAACTCAGTTTTCAATTGCAGCCAAAAAATGCAAGGTTTTGTAAAATTGTCTTCCGACAGCGTTGTCGATTTATTTGCGGGAAAGGGGAATCGAAAGAGGAGAATAAAATAACGCGTTAAGACGTCATTGCTTAGGTATCCGAAGGGCTATAAACTTAAGTTCTAAAGATTACAAAATGGGCTGTAAATTACTTGAGATTATATACTATTTCTAGCTAAATAAGACAGTAAGGTTTCAACTGTATGACATGCATTTCGTCATGAGTCCTCTGCTATTATCGTTGCAACTGTTTCTTATTGAAAATTTTTTATGTCCCTTTTCATGTTCAGATTTTTAGAAATATTATTTTTAGCAACTCAAATATCAAAAATCTCCTGTTTAAATATATGCAAAACTTGTTCAGATATGCCAAGATCTATTCATATTTATCAAGCAAAAAAACTATCCTTTAGTGTGTTTAATGTATTATTTGAATTTTATTAATTGATTGAATCCATTCATTCTTCAGATTTTCTCCCAATTATATAAGAAAAGGATACAGGTTAGATAAGAAGGGATTAAATACAAATATTGATGTGTGAAGTAGTTCTGAACAGTTTACCTTTATCGGGTCATCCAATCTCCCTTGTTACACCTTCCTTTCCCCCTCCATTCCACTGCATTATTTCCTCTTCCATCGTCTATTTCCATTGTGATTGTCTCGAAGCAAATGGATGATGTCAGACTGTTGGTCATCGAACCAAAATTTCGGAAAGATATTGGTACCCTTCTGGCTAATGCATCTAAGACTGTTACTAATAAGCTTTACGTTCGGGTAGCTGCTGAATTGGACCTTCTCGAGGTTTGACTTGAAATTAAATTGTTTTTTTGGAATACATGATTATTCAAATGTTGTGTTTACTTTGCGATTATTCATAATTATGTGTTGTATAATCTATTAATTTTCCCATTTAAGAGTAAACAGTGTAGTGCAAAAAAAAATAAATAGATACAAAATAGATTACAAAATTATATAGAAAAGAGAATAGGTTTTATTCTAGTAAAATACAGAATCATTCGAATGATATAACTTACCTATAATTGATTTTTTTCCTGTGAGATTTGCTAAAACTTGTAAATAATTTTAGGTCTTATCGCAGGTTTATATAGAAGGATCGAGAATATGCGATACGTTGGATATTCGAGTGATTGTTGATGATAATAGAGAAAGAACATTCAAAACAATTATTAATGATGATAAAACCATTCAGTATAATCGAACAATTGACAAACCATACACTGCTGTTGTGCTTGGTGGCACGTTTGATCGCTTGCATAATGGTCATAAGATGCTTTTATCGAGAGCTGTAATGGCAGCATCGGAACGTGTGGTATGCGGTATTACTTGCGGTGATATGATTAAAAGTAAGATTTCACCAATAGATTTTGGCTGCACTACAAAGTTAACGCGATTCAAATGTTAAATTTGGATTTGCAAAGCTTAGTTTTAGAAGTGGTTTATTTTACTTTAATTTTGTAATGATTTTTCATGACTTCTTTCCATCGTGAGCCTGAACTTTCGACAGTAGAGCAATGACATCAATCAAAATATATGGAAAGATGTTTTTCATGAAGATTTTGTTCCGGGTAAAGGAAAGATATTTTATGCCAAGTACTTCAGAAAAGGTATTGTGGGAGTTAATGGAACCGTTTGAAAAAAGAGCAAAAGCTGTGCAAGAATTCGTCGAAGATATTAGCTGCAGTGTTCGTTGTGAAGTACATCCTATCATGGATCCGTATGGTCCATCAATTGTTGATCCGGATTTGAAAGCAATAATTGTCAGTAATGAAACGGAAAAAGGTGGTCATGCAGTCAACGATAGAAGAAAAGTAACTTTTCACTTTTTATCAGGATTAAGAAAACGGTCTTTGTTCGGAATGATTGGTGTTTTACGATAAATTAGTTGTATTGCGGATTAGTGGTAGTAATATATGAAACGATTTGTTCATTTTTTCAAGACATATTATTACCTGACTGTGTGTTACATCTTCATCTATCGTTTTCCTTAAAAAGAAAAACATTTCATCTTCTTAATAAACGGATCATTTCAGGAAAGAAATCTTCCAATCCTTGATCTAATAAAAATAAACTTAATCGATGGAAAGGATGAATTAATGGGGGAATATAAGTTGAGTTCATCTACACGACGTCGAGCATTACTGGGAAAGTTTTTAAGGCCACTGAAATTCGAGGAGTTTCCTCGACCATTTGTTATTGGTTTGACTGGTGGTATTGCATCTGGAAAAACGAATGCAGCAAATTTCCTTTCTGAAAATGGTTGTGAGGTATATAATACGAAGATTAGTATAAATGTATTGGCGCGTAACCAGCTACACTGATTACCTTTTGATAAAAAATCATGTATTTTATTAATATAGAATCATTCTTATAAACATCAATTTATATTTTAGAATATTGTGATCTACTTGGAACACCTTTGGATATTGTAAAAAATCTTTTCATATACAGTTACGGTTAGATGACTTATTGAAATGCAGTTCCCGAAAAAGTGAGACTTGTGCATGTAATATTTGCATAGGGTTTATTTCCGATTTACCTCGTTTTATTTTATAACTTGTTATTTAAGGACCAATTTTGCAGGTAATAAATTGTGATAAATTAGCTCATGAACTTTACGAGAAAGGGAATGTTATAGCAACCAATATTGCTGCAACATTTGGCGATCATATTGTGCGAGATGGTGTGGTTGACAGAAAAAAATTAGGGAAGATCGTTTTTGCTGATAAAGTAGGTCTTTCTTCATTCACAGTGGTGTAAAAGTCATACTAACTTCACGTTATTTAGAATCCATCAATAATAGTGAAGCTTAATATCTGCACTAGGAGAGCAGGTCGAATGATTTTCAGGAAACCATATTCTTTTGTTCTGTAACTTTCCAGGAAAAACTTAGGATGTTGAATGATATCGTCTGGCCATCATTAAAGAATGAAGTCAAAGAAATCATTGCGAAGAGCAAAGCGGAATTTGTTGTTGTTGATGCGGCAGTACTTCTGGATGCATGCTGGGATAGTGATGGTATAGTTCATCAAGTATGGAGCTGTATAATACCTCCAACTATTGCTAAGGAACGCATTGTGGAACGAGACCATATTACAATCGAAGAGGTAATTTTTACGTAATTTATGCAAATGACTATTGGAAGATTTAAAAGGGATTTTTCCCGACATGTCATCTTCATAATTTACCATGGTTTGAGAAGAAACCGCCTTATTCCGAAATCCTGACTCACGCAGGTGCTCGTTCATCTTTTTTATGGATTATAGAAGAAAACGTATGTCAGTTAGTACATCAGTTAAGAAAGGCTTAGAAACTCACAGTATATTAATCATTAAATAAATCTGATCGATGAACAGCATTTCTAACGCCATTCATAAAAAGCTATGTTAATTTGCCGCTTACGTATCAGCAACTTCAATTTTCTAGTTTTGGAATTAACCATTTCTTGTCTTTTATTTCGACCTTCCTACATATACGACATCAGTAGCTCATATATATGACATCCAGATCTTATTTTTAATCTTCATAGCAATCCAAATTTCATGAGAGAATAACCGACCTTGAACCTTTTTTCCAGGCCATCTGTTTCATATGGTACGTTTGCGGAGTTTTTAAAGAGATTCATAACATTTTTTATAGGCAGAAGAGCGAATACATTCACAAATGAATAATTTGGAGCGTGTAAAACGAAGTGATGTTGTGATCTGTTCACTCTGGGGGTACCGGGAAACTAGAAGACAACTACTCGCGGCTTTGTCAACATTGCGTTCATTTGCTAGTCAGCGTCCTCGGAAATATAATTCTGCCATTGCTTGATCCTTTCTGCTCTCTGTTCTTCAGTTTCCACTCTATAACAAGACAATAAGATGGACAAAATAAGTGCACTGATATCAAGATGTCTGATAAGCCATATGACTACTGCAATTTAACTACTTGTCTCACTTCATGGCACAATGAAAGCGGAAAAGATTTAAAGTGCTTTTGTCGACAATTGAAGAACTTTTTCTAATGGTGTTTCATGTGACTGCATGTCTGCATACAAATATTTGTAACTGCATGTAAATATTTGTGAAAGAAAGAAAAAAGGATGGGTAATATCTACAAAAACATTGCTTTTAAAAAGTCCTTCGTCTGAATTTTCTTCAGAAATTTTCCGCCAAATCTTACACTGTGTATTTTGTTTTCCCGTCCCACAGTGTTACTGAAATTTGTCGACCATCTACTATGCGACCATTGAGTGAACGCACAGCTGTATCCGAATGCTCGACATTTTTGAATGTAACACAAATTACACCTTCTGGATTATTCTGAAATAAAAGTTGCTATTTGATCTTAAGTGGAACTCGAGCTAGTTGCAAGTACACGAACGAAAACCACTGAACTAAATCTGGCCAAGTCAACCGCACGAATAATGTTTTCCAGTGATAAATCTTCAAGATTATGTACAGCTATGAATATATGATGAGCTTGCCACTCAAACGAAACCATCCATAAAGCAGTTATAGTCGATAAGATAACTGGGAAATTATGGAAAATTTACATCGTGAACGACGACTTTTTTGACAGTTCCAAATCTCTCGCAAACTTTTCTAAGCTCTTCTTCCAAGTCCAGCAACAAAGTTGCATTTCTCTGCAAAACAAAAAGTCAGCCTTCATAGAGAAGAGTGGAGATATCATGCAAGAAATTGTTTGGCTTTTGAAAAAAAACAAACCATCATTTGCTCTAATGTGAACATGTTTTTCATAACAATTGTGCAGTCACTGATTGGACGGTAGTTTCGTGGTTTTTCCGGTTTCCACTCAAAGATTCTGGAATTATACATGCTTAATCCGGCACTATTTTATCTAACATCTATATTTATCAATAATGATTACCTCTCCTGACTTTCAATGAAACGCTTCTTCTCGGCTGCTGTGAGTTTCTTTTTCTTTTTCGATGGATCAAATTCTCCTTTCATTTGGAACTTTGCTTTTTCGACCGAAATAATTTTACCGTCCACATTCCAACCATCGAGAATATCCAAAGCCATGATGACTGATTCTCTCTGGAAAATTTATTTGCATTATCTGCAAATTTTTTTAGCAATGTCAAAGCAGATCACCACTTACTTTTATATAGCAGCACCTGCCATCTCCTTTAAACGTGCCATCATCATTCCTGTAGAGTTTTATTTTTGGTTTGTTAGTCCTTGCATCCCGCTGTATTACACCGCACTTACTCATCAACTCCTAAATTATTCCAACATCAGTTTTATTGATTGTTTTTAAGGTTTATCTTACTAATTATTTTCGCTAACGAACCTGGTAAAGACCTAGTCACAATTTCGTAAAAAATTGAACAACAGAATACTAATATTACACAGATGTTGAACTTACTATAAATGATTCTTCAGTTATACTGAGTGGCAGATTTGAAACATAGACTGACGTATTTCTTTCTTCTTCAAGTTCTACCCAACCTGAAAAATTCTATTATGCTGAATTTGAAAATATAAAAAAGAGAAGAAAAGCTTACAACCTTGCTGTTCCTTTTTGTCGAACATTTTGTGCTTCCCATGTTTATGATCTTCAGATTTTTCATTTTTTCCTTCCATGCTTGACCCTTCTTGTTCGCCAAAATCATATTTGATACCATAATTACTATGATACTGGGCCAAAAAGTCTTCGTTTACCTATGTAGAATTAATGATTAATGAGGAAATTGATTTCCCTTCCAAATGCTTGTCCGAATTTGTCCAAAGTTTGCCATTGAATGTGGACAATAATATCGAAAGACAGTTTCAAATTTGAAAGTTTCACATTTTTTGCAGGTCGCACAAAGCCAGCAAGCATTCTTGCATGAGCGCATTTTGTTAAAGTTCAAATATGTACTTCGACTGCTGGTAACCACTGCTGACTGATCTGATTCCACTCCATAGCAATACCATCAACAACACAACGATATGGATTACCATTAATCCCACCAATCGTGCCAGCTGTATCCCATTTTTTCTTCAAATCATCGCCATTAGCTGCGATCCACTCATCCTTCTCAAACACCAAAAAACCACCGTTACCATCCTCGCAAAACCATTTTCCATCGATGAATCTTCTTTCTGGTTCTGAATTATAATTGTTGATGAGCTGATTACTACATTTTTATCTATTTTTTTAAAAAAAAATATTAGAATTGAGATCAAGCATGAAATTCTTTTTTTACGCAGTTTTTTTCTCCCTCTGATCTATATTCGATAGTTGGAATCTGAAGATCTCAGAAAAGACAAAAACCAAGAACTTGTACATATAAAGCATTATGATAAAATATATGCAGAATATTTTAGCACTTACTTAGGTTACTTCTTACTTATTTAATCTGCACTTTCTTTTACTCTTCTAAAATCGGATAATCAACGATGTTTGAAAGCATAATGAAACAGAAAGCCTTACCGGTTTGATTCACAGATGCATCATTATTTTCTGAATTGCTTTCCATCTGCAGAGTGCTGGGACAATCGTGTTCCTCAGCCATACCACCGACCTCCATTATTGTCACTTCTCAGGTCAGAAATTTGCATAATTTAATCATGTCATGAAATAATGCTCATGAATTAATAGCAGGTGACCTTTTCTGGTACGCTGCGTTAACACATTCATATATATATATATATATAATATATGCTTTCCGAGAGCACTGACCTACTATTTCCAATATTATTTGCACTGCGATAAACTCTTGATTCAATTAACCCCGTGAAATAACCAAGCTTAGGTTTAAATCTAAGCTTAATTGCATATAGACGGTACTGTACAGTTAGGATTGTTCTCTTTTTCGACAGGTTAGTAAGATTCCGAAGAAATGCCTTTTCTGACTTATCCTTGGCACATTTAACCATAATTTGGAAGCCACTGAATATTTGCTTAATAAGTTAAATGCATATTACAGCATAACTTCATTCAAAAAATGTATACTTTAATAAGCTAAAACAAAGCGATAAACAGGAAGGTGTGGTATGAAAATAGAGAGCATAGTGGCGACAGGTAAATCACAAAAGTGACAGCATCTTATAAACATAATCATACCAACAATATTAAAATAATCCACAAGCCGTCCCATACTTAATAGAGTTATGGTTACCAGCAGTCCGCAAAATACCAATAAGATGAGTGGGCCGGTTTTGCATGGTTTTTATCTTGTCACCATTGTTGTCCTGCTTTTACTCAGTGACGTGTGGCGCATCCTAGGATGAGTGGTCAAGACACCCGAACAACTATTCGATCGACAACCACCGTAAAGGAATACAGTTATTGTGTTACGAAACATCGATATATCCACTAGTTCCATGGTGTCACATTCACTCTCTAACTTCATGACTATTTTACGATTACATGTATCCCTTCCCGAACTGTTGTGCAGTAAACATGCAGAATGTCATAGAATTTTCCTACTTTCAACTGACAACTATGATTCGGGACGGAAGGAAGTATTATTCAATGTTTCAGATCCGAAGCAAGCATTATTGAATGATCTCGAGCAAAACCATTCCATTTACTTCATTCTTTTTAAGTGCTATGCATTGAGTCGAACATCATCTACGTTTTTCAATGAAGATTTATCATTATATAGATAAATTTTACAGTATATCTTATCCATAATCAAAATAGCAAACAACTGGTATAGATTTCCCAATCATTTTAACACTACTGATGTGTTGTTGTGTGAAACTCGAGAATATACAGTCTCCTGGACTTTTGCGCCTAATATTCGATAGTTATTCATAGTGTTTACTGTTCGAAGTATTTCTATTTCGGCATTGATCGAAATCCTATATTTGTAAACATAAATATATTAATATTGAACTACTGAATAGCTCTAGGCTAAAGAAATTGGATTATTGAAGAATATTATTGAGTGCCCCCAAACTACATAACTTTATAATAATTCCTTCTCTCTGTTAGCTTAATTTAACAAAATGTGATATTAATTTGCCTCTAAAATTTGCAGTATTTTTTTTGTTTTTTATAACTCACAATTCTAAAAAGGAAAGAATTAAGAGAATGAAAGAAGTAGTGAAATTATGTTAAAATATCTTAACATATTTGATTCCTCATACCTTATTCCAATTTTGAAATTACCACATGCGCTTTTTTGGCGATATATGTGCTATCTCATTGAACCAAACCTCACCTAATTTCAATTGTTCCCATAAATTTTTTCATCAATTCTATGCATTTCTTTCAAAATCTGATATATAATATTATCAAAATGATCTCTTTCTTCAACTTCAAAAATTTCAACACTACAATATTATAGTAAAACTAATATCTTTCTTGTTAACCTTAAACATTTTATTTGTAAATAAATTTATTGCAATAATTTATGAAAGAAAAAAGGGGCGAGATTTTTAAGTAATCCTTAGAGAGAGTAGTGTAAATTAATATATATTCTCCCAATCAAAATTGTCAATCCAGTCCATGGAAATAAGGACTTTTGTGTGAAAGAATAATTCAATATCTTGCCTTATCCGGAATTGCATAAAACCATTTGTATAAAATGATGCTATTATTGAGTTTATGAACATTTGACAAGAGGTTTTATCCATCTTAGTTCCGAATGGATCTTAATCAAAAATTGACACGGCAAGGCAGCATGAAATCATTGAATTTCATCGTTTTGTACACAAATTCAAGATCATTCGTATTTATCGCAATTATTCCGAATTAGGAAAAGGTTATATAACAGCATGCACCATAATACAACAATAGGTCATATAACCGCGTGCATCGTAATACAACAGTATATGCCAAATTCATTTCAAAACAGGAGATGTATGAGCAGTTCCTTCATAAAAGTGAAATATTTAACAATACTGAAAAATCTTATTGTCTGAGACTTATTTCCTTCATCAAGAACCTACAACTGCAGCTACAGCTACAACCGCATCAAGAAGGTAGTTGAATTAAATTAAGTAGAAAAATGTTCGATTATAGTGCCTCAATTAATTCCGGAACAACTTTATGGAGATCAGCTTTGAGTCCAATATCTGCGATCTGAAAAATATATCTTTTATCGCTACAAAAAAGAATATAATCACTGTGCTGAACGTTGTCTCAAACTTCATATTTAATCTACCTCTACCTTAGTGGTTACTTTCATAAACTTTTTTCTTGCTGTAAAATATACAAAATACTTCCTCCTAAAAACGCGTTTCATCATTATCAAAAAAAATGGAGCAATCCTGTGTTAAACGACTACTGCTCGGTTATCGATGAAGTTTAATAAATAAATGCAAATTTACAATCAAGGAAGTCGAAATTTGCTACGTTAAAACAGTTACTTCGAAAATCGGAGCGTCCGAATCTTTATTTATAGCTACAATAATTTTGCTATCCTTCATTCCTGCTGTGTGTTGAATGGCACCACTGATACCAACTGCTATGTATAATTCCTGCGAATTTTCAAAAGTATAATTCATTATCCAGAAAGTTAGCGGAAAGGGGAAATAAACAATCTCCACTATACTTATGGAAATTTTGTTGTATGTAAACAGTGAAAGTAGTAGCTTTGAATGAAAATAGACAAGCAGAACTGATTATCAGATGGATTGTCTGGATTTCACTGTCATTTTGCAAGACCTAACTGAAACTGAGCACCGATGCACAATGAAAATCTAATCCATTTAATTCTTATTTGATTACTTTATTTAAGTCAAAAAGTTACCGGCGCAACAACTTTGCCAGTTTGTCCAACTTGCAACTCATTCGAAACGTAACCAGCATCAACTGCTGCACGTGACGCACCTACTGCTGCTTTCAATTTATCAGCCAATTCATAAATAATTTTAAAATTATCTGCTGAACCGACACCACGACCTCCCGAAACTATCACTTTTGCACTTTGTAAATCTGGTCGTTCCGATTTAAGCAATTCTTGTGACAAAAATTCTACGCCATCGAATGAAAAATCTGCTTCTGGTACTAAAAACTGATAAAATTTATTAAAAATACGTGAAATTCTCTAAATTCCCAATAAAGAAACATTCTCATTACCTAGGCAAGAGTAAATGTCTTAGTTGACACCATTTTTTTTAAATAATTGGAAACATCAAGAAAAAGCAATTCATGTCAATTACAAAAATGGAATTAGTACTTTGTACATACATACCCTTTTCAATTTTGCCATTACCACCAGATTCTTTGGCTGGTTTGAATGCTGTTCCTCGGAAAGTCAAGAATTTCACCGGAGCAGTGGTTTTTATCTGGAAGTGATATGATCATAGAGAAGATACTAGTAAAAAAAAATAGTAATTCATCATTTTAAATAAATTTTACACTCATACAATAATTTAATGGCATCAGTAATTAAATCAAAAAAAACCTTTACCTTGCATAAGGCATTCCCAGCATAAATAGGTCGCGTGAAAGTATCACTATTATGAATAGCAATGATATCGGTGACAGGGGCAGAATCAAATTGAGCGGCGGCTCTTGGTAGTATATCACGACTAAATGTTGAAGCTCCTGCTACTATATAGTCAAATTTATATTGTTTTTGAAGTGTTTCTACAGTCTTCGCAACATACTCTGAAAAAAAGCTTTCGTTTAGGTAGAAAAATCTGAATTCTTATAAATAAGACTAAATTTATAAGTGACTTTTAAACGATATAAATTTAGAACAAACAAATTATGAAAAACAACCTGGAAGTTGATGTTTCAGTTTCTCATGGTCAGCAATAAATACTCGTTTAACTTGCTCCACTTTTGCTACCTGCAAAATTTAAATCAGTATCCAAAAAAAATTAAAATAAGTGCTATCAATGCATCTCAACTTTAAATTAATCACTCAGACCACTTTTTCAAAAACCTATACAAGCGTTTTATATTTCTTTTTTGTCACTAGTCAACAAAACATTTAACTTGAACATTGAAAACGGACAAAATATATCGAAATGCCCCATAATCCATTAATGTCGCGGTAATTATATAAATTTATATTTCATAAATGCTACGCAATAATTGCATAACTTCTGCCAAAAAGTTAAAGTTAAACTCCTCGTGCTAAAAAGTCAGTTTACTTGTGACCAACAAAATATGGTTAAGATAGATAAAAATAATTACTTAAAAAAAATAAATTACCTGTTCAGCAATGTTAGTGATATTGGTACCAGCTACAAGTACCGATATTTCACCTAATTTTAAAGCAGCGTTAACAGCATTTAACGTTATCGGATTGAGCTTATCACCGGTATGTTCAGCTAGCACCAATGTACTCGTGAATCGGAATGCTATTTGCTGAAATCTTATCCTGAACCATTTTAAATTTCTCAATTAAGAAGATACTTTGAAAAATACTTTTTTAATTTCTCAGTTCGCAAACTCTTTATATGTCACGTGTTTATACCCAAAAAGTCTGAACTAATATACTCTGATCTAACATATGCTGAATTTAGCAATTATTTAACACTTCTGTACGTATCTCGCACGTTTCGATTGTAGATAGTCAGACGTATGAAAAAGTATATCCACGGGTTTTTTGTTATACAAATATTAACAAATATACCTATATTAAACTGGCTGATAAAATTTTGAGAAAACACCTTTGTTTTTGATCCTCATCCCTCTCTCATATATAATATCATAGTTTGGCTCATGAAAATATAAATTTGAAAAAAAATTTTCAAAGTAGAACTGCTTTTGAGATGGAAAAGTTCTCGCTGAATTTGGTCTTAACAGAGAGCAATTACAAAATTAAATATCGCGTAATCCTCGGTTCTCTCTAATTCAATTTCCATGATGCTGGCTATAGTAAACTTCCCGCCTATATATTTTATTGGTAACTATCTTAAGTCATTAGTAACGTGTAATCAAAAGTATCACTTGTTACTGTACCCATCGAATTACTCAAAGTTGAAATTTTCTATGAGATTTTTCCTCCTCAGAAAATTTACAATTTCATATATTTTTTATTTAGGAAAAAAAGGAGAATGATGAATGTAACTAAACTGAAACAATGTTAAACATCAAACTTACGAGAATATCATATCTTTTTGGTAGATGACCTGAGAAGAATCGTATTCCATTCATCACCTTCTCTACTCCAGTAATTCCCGGTAGATATGTTCCAAGGAACTTATATCAATTTGAAAACAAAAGATGACGGCGAACGAAGAGTAGTCATTCGGCCCCTGTTAGAGTGAAAAACAAGAAATACAATATGACGGCGGAGAAAGTCCAAAGTCCAATGTTCACCGGTTCTGAAGGTATTCGCAATATTCGCAATAAAAAAATCGGTTGGTGAAAGATGCGGATAACGCTAATATACCGGCTTGGCGAAGTATCATCATCCGTCGTCGTAGGTGTTATACCGACGGAGTCAGTAAACAGGAAAGAGTAATCAACTTGAATGGTTTTAGACTCAAGAACCAAGCTTGGCTTGTTTCAGATTCGGGAGGACAACGAACTCCGCGCTGACTCTGGGCTCTAAAGAGCAACTAACTTGGCTGATTACAGACTTAGCACAACTATGCAAAATGGTACACTGATAATTTGACCAAAAGAATTTATGGCCTTTTGGAAGAGAATCTTTCGTACGGATTATTAGGCGACTATAATTCTTTATTAGTCCTCTTTATGATCAATAATCACGTTCCTTTTGATTGGGTACCTTTAAAGATTCAGTTTCTTAACGGATGATGAACAACAATGTCAGAGGATCTTGAACATCCCATGAAGAATAGCTAAGCTAATAATGAGCTACCCAGAAAATCATCGATAGTATAAAAAAGGCCAAATAACTGCTTAACATATAAAGAAAATTCCTTGCTCATCAATGAGGGAAATTTAAAAAATTTTTTTAGTCCCCGGCCAGTGTTGGATAATTTTGAATTATTGAGATGAGCAATATAGAATACTGAAGAACGCCAGCAATTCCAGGTATTCAATATTTGTAATATTCAGACAATGATGATTATAAAAAACAAAGCCAAATAAATATTATGGAAATCCTTGAACACATCGGCCACCGATCGCAACGCTTGCCCACGCAATATTCCCCTTAATCTAATGTAAAATTACTTGGCTTCATCGTACAGTAGTACTTCACTGTTTCAGAATTACTCTCAAATATCGAACAAATTGAGATAGTCGATCGTAAAGCTAAAAGAAAAAACCCAACGAATGAGGTCCTTCACTAGAAGTCCCGAGTTCTCTCAACTCTTCAAGGTAGTATATCAATCATTCACTTTATTCTTGGATCTTTTAAATTGGACCGTATATAGTATCGAGCGATAGCAAAATTTTTGCATATAAAACTGGAGAGATATTCCTGAAGATAACCGCGCATGTATACAAAATTATGAGTGCTTCCAAAGAAAGATCATCAAATATTTTTTTATTGCACGTAAAATGTACCATATCAGAAAATTTAAACCTATTGGAAATTTTGCAATAAAAAGAAACTAAACAGCCTAACTCCCATAATATCTCCTACAATCAATCAATCTATCATTTTCATCTTTATCCTTCTAATTTAGAAGGAAACAATGAAAACAGTATATTGATTGTGGGAGATGTTATGTTATAAAAACAAAAATTCAATTTAAATTTTAATTATTTCAGAGAAGACGAAAACAATATCTCTGATAACATAGAAGTATTGTTTTGTTGTATGGATAAATCATTGTAATATGTGAGATTAAAATACCAAAAACGGATAGGAATAAATAGGATAATAATGAAACAAAACAAGCAAAAAAAAACAAGCATATGCGATACAATCGAATGAAATCTAAAATAACTAAGATGGTTAACTTCTTTCTTCCCCTTTTCTATTTTTCAATGATTTACAATTGAATGACAATCAATCGATAAATCCATAAAGGTAAATCATATATTTTAATCATAGGTAGAGAGTTTAGCAAATAACATGCGCTACACTACTAATGAATTGAAAGAAAAATTCTTCGGTAACATTGAGTTGTAAGAACTATTTTTTTTGATTTGTAGAAATTTGACTTGGAAATAGAAATTTATAATTTTCTTGCTAATGAATCACTTTGAAAATTATATTTCCCGCAAATGCATTACATAAACTAAACGTTTAAGGCTTCATTTGAAGAATTCGCAAAATCCATTTGTTTTTTGAGAAAAAAAATATGAAGAATAAATTATGTATGTATGGGAATCGGTATTTACTTTATCATTTCAAAAATGGATGATGAAGCAAAAGAGATGTTTTGAATGTATGTATGCATATATTGGTTTGGATTTAAAGTAGAACTTCAACATGCAAATAAAACTTGATTATATGTTGAATATGAATGCTCGATAAACAATGTTTTGGTTCAATTCTGGAAGTTATGAAAAGATAAATTTTTGTAGCAGAAGAAAAATCGAAAAAAATGTATGAAAATTTCATTCTCTAAAATTCTCTTCTTTAGTATCATTTTAAGACGTGTACTTTTTATAGATGAAAAAATTGAATATTTAAGGTATCGCCAAAATATTTTAAAATTTTATTTTCAGTATGTCGATAGTGCAATTAATATGGATGAAATGAAAGTTATGAATTGATCCAGTTTTTCATAGATGTGAAACTATAGTTGATAAGGAAGATTTTGGAAATTAAGAGAAAGTTACAGTTCAATGTTATATAAGCTGGAAACAAGTACGCATTGTTTGACAACTGATTTCAGGATTCACCGCTGCTGTTGTTAATTTTGCCGCTGTTGCAAAACGGGTCAAAAATATATCCAATAAAACAAGAGTTAGAATGAGTAATTCTATATAATTTAACAGTAAATTCAACAAATGTGTAGAGAAAAAAACAAAACAAACTTAGTGTTAGAATCCATAATTTGTAAAAATCAGAGCAAAATATGCGGCACAAACTCAATTAGCAGATGCTTCAGAACAACTTTTACTTCTGATTCGCGATGCAACTGCCGCTACTAGTGCCGCTCCACGACCGCTTCCATCTTCTGAGAGCATCAACTGATACTGCAAAAGAACTGCAATTTATACAAACGAAGAGAAATATAAACGACATACAAAGGTAGACATTTCTGGCAGCAAAGCTAAAATTTTTTAAAGCCACAAATAATATGTTTTTTCTTCCCCCCCTCCCCCATTACCATATTATATAGTTGAAAGATGAAAGAAACAGAAGTTGCAAATTTAGCTAAAAACTACTTCGTTAATAACAATCATGTTCAAATCTTAGCAATGTGTTGTTTGGTTCTCTCAAAAGAAAAAATACAGATGAAGCTACCTTCAAATTCTTATCAACCAACTGCCGTATTTTCTCATCAAGCAGGCGTGGAAAAGTGGGATGAAATCGATATACTGAACCGTCAACACCAACTGTCACGTACGGTTTTTGCATTCGATTGAGCAATGTTGCTATGCCAGCAGCACATAAGTATGCAGCTCTGAAATACTCACTTTTAAAAGAGTATATTATAAAAAATACATGCATAAATTGAAGGATTAAAAAAATCATAATCCTTTCAAGTGTAATTTGAATGTAAATAAAATTATATTTCTAACTTATTAAGACAAAGGTAGTGGCAATTTACCGTGTACTAACAAGCGAGCATACGTATGCAACACTGATGCAATCAGCAACTGATACTTCTTCAGTTCCAATTTCTTCCAAAATCTGCATTGTTTTTGCGAAATTTCGCTCTTCGTCTTCCAAAATTTCTCTAAAACAAAATTCCCACGTAATGAAATGTCTTTCCTAAAAACGCTGAATAATAATCACAAATTTTTTATTTCTTTAAAATTGTACGAATTACTTATGTTTGATACAAAGAAAAGACAAATTTGAATCTTTAAGAGATTGATACAAGCATACTTTTCAACTTCAGAAACAAATTTGGTCGGGAATGAATGTGGCTTTGAAATGGCTTCGTAATCGCCGTTAAAAAGAAGATTCTCGCGTGCCAAATGAGCTAGAATGACACGAACAATTTCGCCCATATACATACCCGAGATCATTTTTTCGAATCTGTAAATCTCAGTTGTTAATCACTATTTTTCTATACCGTTTAAATGAACCGTTACTTGCAGAACAGGTCACAACGTATCAAACAAGGCCTGCTTGCTTTTAATGCAAAAACGTGCTGAAAATATTAAAAGAGAAATCTTTTTCTTGCATGAAATTCCAATCCACATGAAAAATATTCGTTCAAAAGGCAAAAAATTAAAATTCCTTTCAGCAACCTTTTCTTTTCCTTTCAAGTAATTTTTGGAAAATTTATTAGTGCTGTGACCAAGATTCTGCTGTTCCTTACCGGCCTTTATCATTCACTGCTTTTTTAGAGTATCGAAAAGAAGTAATCAAGCAGTGTGTGTGTGTGTGTATGTGTACGTCTAAAGCAACTCGCAGCCAGAAAAATTTTGCAGCGGCGTCAATTGATAGCAATGCTTTTGCCCGTAGATCACACAAATACAGGCTTCGCCGCTGCAGTGAGCCTGCCTAACTGCGAGTCCACTAAGCACAAGCTCCTGTAATGTATGCCGAAAAACATTTTAGAATTGAAAACCCTATCTGAAAAAGACACTCTTTTTGCTACGCATTACTCGACAGGACCCAATGGAAGTGTAATTTCTTCGCTTGGAAGTAGTCCACAAATAAGATGCGGTATAATGCGATATCTCCGATATATTGTCAGAAAATTTGAAACATTTTGTTACCTTAACCAAATTTGACACTATTTTTAATGGAGAAAGGGAGATTGTTCACAAATGATAGGCTAAAGCACTGCTTCAATGAATTGTTAGCATCATGAGGTACTGAAACTCTAAGAAAATGTGATAGTACTTCGTTAGAGTAACAGTCCACAAACCGATTGTGCATATGATCAGACGATATCACCAAGTCTTATTAAAGACAAAAATCAAGCCAACTTATAAGAATCATTTTTTGAAACTCATATGTATATAATGTGTGTTTGCAATAAAGAATGAAAAACAATAAGCAAGTCTTACAGTTGCTTGCCAGGATTGATCGACTTCTCATCCACTTCTCGATCAAAACGAGTACGCAAAAATTCCAGGGTACCGTCATCTCCAAATGCTCCCCATTCAGTATTGATGATCATCTAAAATTACGTAACTATAACGATTTTGTTTGTTCAATTTAATTTTGGAATAGACGAGGCCTATATGACACACCACTTCGTATAGTTTCCTTTTCTTCTTTCACGAAAAATTATTGTTCTGAGTAAATGAAATAATGTAATTAAAATACCTCATTTGGCATATCATCTTCTTGCAAGTACTTGATTTTATCGCAATTTTCAATTTTTTCCATATAGCATGCATTGGTGCCTGTACCGACGATAACACCAATTTGACATGTGTTTTCTTTGAATGCGCAAGCCATCAACGTACCAACTGTATCGTTTAGAACAGCTACCACATCAATGTCAATGTCCTGAAATTCTTATAGTTTCTAGAGTAGTGAATAAGAAAAAAAAATGAATTTCTTGACTGCAAAAATTTCAAGATAATGCACGTTAACACATAAAGTTGAACCTTTCGACGTTTGCAAGCTTCACGTAATAGAGTGACGACATCCTTATCCTTAACATCACTTGCACTGAAACCTTTGGTCCAGTTGATAAGTTTCGCACACGTCAGATTTTCTTGTCGACATGGAAATGAAAACGTGAAACCAAGTGGAAGTTTTCCAGTTTGCTTCATATTTTTTTCCTCCATGAAACGGGCCATGCACTCAGCGATATGATCGAACAGCTGTAAAATCATTGCTTTAACATTAGTAAAGCAAAAAAATGATGGAGAAATAGTCAATGACAAAGATATTTTGAAAACTTTGCAGATCGAATTGAATTTTTTTATTTACATACCCCTTCGCCAGTTCCACGCATGATATTTTCTGGTATACGGAAAATCGTCCCGGTCATTTCGGCATTTCGTCCATCCAACTTAATCAGTAACACGCGAAAATTGGTGCCGCCAAGATCAAGCGCGAGGAAATTCCCCACTTCAGTACCATTCGGCACTGCGCGAACAAAGGAAGGCAACATTTTCACTGCTGCGAATGATGCTAAAAATTAATAAGATATGTGCAAAATAATAAAGTAAATGTAAAATATCTTCCATCACAAACGTGCAATTACATCAATCCAACATGTATCACGTGACACTCAACGTGTAAAATCATAGCATATTTTAATCTAAAAATCTGTTACATAAAAAGAGATTTTGACATGAATAATTACCATCACAACTGTCTTCATATTCAGTTAAGGCCCGTTACAATTTTAAAACTTTTGGACATTGATACCTTCCACGTTCATCTTCCTTCATGCCTACCAAATTTCAAATGCAAAAATTAGAGAAAGAAATAAAAACCAGATTTGCGATTCAGGCCTTTCTCCATTGCTTTAAGCAATTCGCTCATCACTCGCTTTAAATTGTTATCACTGATCATTAGAGGACGACAGATTTCATCGATCTAAAAATATTATTAGCGAAAATGACAATATTTCAATGAAATTTCAATTGAGAAATTTACAAAAAATACTTTCTACAAAGTTGAATTTCGATGAAGTTGAGCCGGAAACATACTTGACGTCGATTCTCCAAATCACGATCACTTATGGGAAGTCTCGCGTCACCACTTTCAAAAATACCATATCCCTTGGTTGCAAATCGATTGGCAAATGAACTAGCTAGCTCCAAAAGCATTTTTGTTTTGTTTCGATTCAATTTTAAGTTAAAAAAATAAATTAAAATGAAAAAAGAAGCAGCAAAATAAATCTAACTTTCAAACAAAGTTGTAAGCTTTAGGAAATAAGTGTTCCTGTCTGAAAAAGAAAAAATATAACTAATAAGCAACATACCACACATTTTTCGACAAAAATATGCATGCATTAAAATTGACTTCAATCTATTGAATAAGCAAAAAATAAAATTCAATAAAACGAAAGGTATAAAAGTATCACCCAACAACCAATAACAACTATTACTACTAACTACGAAGGTGAACAATGAAAAGCATGGACTTATATTTATGCTATAGCTAATCAATGAATTATTGATTACGACCACAGAAGAATAGTATTGTAATGATTCATAATATGAAAATATTTGGGACATATTTGAAATGAGGAGAAGAAATACTATTGTAAGGAAGTAGAGAGAAATTGTATATCATTTAAAAGGAAATTACGTAGAGTGAAATTTAAAAAGAAAAGAAAATTTATGAAAATTGAGTCCAGAAATTGAAAATGTTACTGCATTCAGAAAAATTTACGAAATTGCAACGAAAATTTAATTCAATAATGAATTAAAAGAAAAACACACAGAAAGGTAATAATAATGATAATAATAACGACAACATTATCTGTAATAGAGATTTTTGTTCAAAGGTGACCAAAAAAAGATCTATTGATAAGCATACACTATCTGTTATATGATAATCTGTATAAATATAATTTAAACCAACTTCGTATTACTTCTTTTTTGATAGTTTTCATTTCAAATAGTTGTTATATTTAAAAAAATTGATTTTTTGCATATTATTGTAAAATATTTACTATTGTCAAAATTACTTGCCATCGAAAGATCTAAAGCGCACAACAAATATCTATGATCAATAACAGAAAAATTGCAAAATTAAAAAATTACAGAAGACAGCGAAGACGAAGAAGAAGAAAACAGTAATTTAAATTTTCTTTAACAACTTATTAAAGTAATTAATAAGGTAATATTTATATGCTAAATATTTGAATAAAATAAAAGATATTTAGTTAAAAAAGACTTCATCTATACCCTCAATAAATAATTAAATAAATGAAATGATGAAATAAAGATAAGTTCTGTTCTTCAATGCATCATCAATAAGTTATGGTCGTGGAAAATTTATTAAAACTAATTTCATTTCTGTAAGAATGAAAGGGAAAAGGAACACGTAAACACGTGATGTTTACGTTTTTATTCAATATGATTGCGTGTTCACAATACGAAATATTTCTTTTTGATCATTTCATAATAAAGCAATTTATGTTGAAAAAAACGAAAATTAATTGAACTTTAGCTGAAGTCATAATAATGTTTTAATATTTGCCTGAAAACTGTATATGCATTGAAGTTGCATTTCTCTTTTCAGAAAAAGGAAAGTGGAACAAGAAAAGAATATCATTTAAATAATTATTTTATGGTATAAAGTAGAGAAATGTTTCATAGACTAACTTGACTTTCCCTCAATTATTAAAAGTTAGCTTTTTTCCACTCTAAAACTAATTATTTAAAAAAGTAAAAAGCATATATTCTATTCATTAAAGTTATTGTACAATCACATAGAAAAAGGCCTTTTCATCAAGAATGAAAAATTTAGAATTCCTAAAATAAGATAGTTTCGTATAACTAATAATTTGATAATTTGTAAGTGATAGTTTTGTTAACCATAAATAAAACGAAAAACGTTAATATCAAAATTCAAGAAATGTAATAAAATGATGATCGGATTACTACTTTTCAGATGCTTTCATTTGCTCATTGAATTGAAAATTTTGAATTTTTTCGGCTTTAAATCACTTTTGTTTTGATTTTTGAGATGAAGAAAAAATGAGATTAGCAATGAAAGAACTGACAAGTTGTCTTCTGAAATCAGTTCAATTTGTTCGGGGAAGTTTATGACAGAACAATGGAAAATGAAAAAAGTACAAAACAGTGTTAAAATATTCAACTATTAATACGTCCTTGAAGAATGAGAATAGTGGAAAATTTTTGCCTCAACGATATCAATGAGAACGAATGTCGTTGATCTTTAACTTTTTCAAGTGAATTTTAAAACGAGTAAGAATGTATGAAGTTACGATGAAATGGATGATGAATTTACATCGCTAAGCGAAGAAGAGAGCTTACAGGAATTTCCATTATTTATTATTAGCATATTTTACGTAAATGATTACATTACTAATTTATGAAATGCGAAAAGTATTAAAAGAATTGAATTGTGTCATTTATGACTAACTTATTTCAAAAGATGATGAGATGGAAGAAAAATTATGCTTGAAAAAGTTTGAAAAAGGCAAAAAAGATGAAGAAAAAGAAACTTATGGAACGGTTACTAACAGTTAAATTGGAAACATGTGGTTGAGGGTTTTTATGATGATGTGAATTGGGAACAGATGATACGGAAAATATTCAACAAGCATATCTATTTTCCATTACACAATTTAAAAAAATCCTAAGAGCAGAAAGATTGTATCTGAAAAGAATTGAAAAATTGAAATATTACTAACTAGCATGTAGTTAAATTTGGACAATAGTTATTGGAAGCTAAAAGCTCATATGACTTCCATATGCTCTTGCTTCATATAATTAAATATCACTTTTTGACAATTGTGAAAATATCCTCCTTAACTGATGCATGTTTAACAGACAAAATAAGAGAGCATTTCCATTTGACAGTCATTGAAATATAAAAAAAGAATGGACAATTTTGAACTGTCCTCAGTTGAGAATGAATTGCACTTCTAGCAATTTCCATAATTTCATTTCATTTCTCTATCGGCTATCTTTCCTTCCCCGTAATATCAGTATTTTGTTAGCAATTGGTTATAAAATTAATTGAATATAGCTTGTTATCTTGATAATAGCATATGGAATATATGAAGCATTTAGCCTACGCTTTTAGATTTTCCTATTTTGAAATATCAAAAATATATGTGTAAGAATAACATCACATAATCTGATCTGATTTGATCATAAGCAGAAACTTTAGATGGGAAATTTGGATAATATCAAAGTCAAGTGGAGAGGTTACAATACTGTAGAATGTGTAGGAGGGAACAGACGATGGTGTAGAAGACAAATGTTGAAGAGAGCAGACAGTACTATAGTACACATATGTTGAAGAGAATAAACGATATAGGATATTTTGACCCATCATTTCCGGTATATGTGTTCATATATGATTGGCTGATACAATGACCTCAGCATAATTATACTTTCTTACGATTTCATTTCTCAAATAATAATAATAACAGCATTATCAAAAGGATAAATAATTTCTGATAAGAAACCAAAATTAATGAGAAAAGTATAATGATGACATTTGCTATAGAAACAAGAAAACAATATCTGACGTATACACGTGGCAGTACGTGAGATGGAATGTTGGATAAGATGGAAAGAGATTTGGAATGAATTTGTGTGATCTTTGAAGGAAATTTATATGTTTGAATAATTGAAAAAAAAGGAAGAAATGTTAAATTTTGTTTTCAAACAATAATCTGAATAAGATGGATCGTTTCATTCAAATTCCATCAAAACCGATAAATCACATTTCTTTCTCAAACAACATTTTATAATGCAAACAAAATCAATAAATTGATTTGCTTATTGTAACATTTCGTGACGTAGTTTTACAAAGTTTTATATTTTTAACTCTTTACAAAAATTCATAACAGTGATATCCATCTTCAGAAAAAAATTTGCACAGTTCAAATGTTGACATTCTTCTGTTATTTTACCTATTGGTGATGACCTCCCAAATTTTGCAGTGCCGTTTCTTCATCTCACTAAATTAAACTTGACGGTTATCAAATTTAGCCAGGAGAGAGGGCAAGGGAGAGTGCTATTTAAAAAATCTATTCATTGGTAAGAGAGAAAGTTCGGAAAGGATTTCGGCATACAATTGTATTACAAACAGTACAATTATCTCTTTTCCATTGTCAAAATTTTAATAAACAAATCCTACCTAAATGATAGATAGTTATGATTGACCCTTTCAGCTAGTACGAGAGAGAATAGAAAAGCTTGGATAATGATTGACAATTAGATTAGATAGGCATAGATAAGGAAGGTTGATGGACGAGTAAAATAGATTAAGAGGTCAGATCATTATTAATAACCATCGTCGATGAGTCGGAGAAGAGATGATAAAGGAAGACATTTCAGTTAATTATAAAAGAAAATTGTTTGGAGAATTTTCGAGTTGAAGATAATAAGGGAAAAATTCGCTTATCTTTTCATTTAATGGTGACACTTTCAACTACATGTAAAACAGCACTAAATATTTGGAAACAAAATATTCAAATTTTAATGATAACTAAATTTAATCATTTCTACACGCCATTTCCTATGATTTTGTACACGCATAATCGCACGTCATCTAATTTACTGATTGCTTGATTATATGATATGAGAGAGAGAGAGAGAGAGAGAGAGAGAGAAAGGATTATGTAAATTAAATGATGTAATAGAAAGAGAAAGGGGAGATAATTGGGTAAATCATAACGGAGATAGGGTAGAGAGAGAGAAAAAGAGAAATGATTGTAATGGCATCTTGGAATGGCTAAAAAAAAAACAAAAGTGCATGATAAAGAATGCACATCGAAATGATGTGTGAAAATGGCATGTAGGATGCATTGTAAGTGGACTGCAATTTCACGCTTCCTTACCTTACCGTGAAACTACAATTGATTGGATATGTGAAAAGTGCAATATTAGTACTGCACGGATAGCCATTGATTAACCCGAAGACAAGGCGCTCTTTTCAAATGTATGCAAGAAAATGTGTTACAATCGAAATGGACGTTCGGATCAATGAGAAGATATATCGGTTAAGATGAATGAAAGAGAGGAGAGAGAGAGAAAGAGAGAGAAAGAGAATGAGTTCATGATGTAATCATATAGGAATATGTGTAAAAGAAAAGAGAGATATGTAATGACGTCAATTGAAATAATGCAAATATAGGGAGAAGTAAAGGAATAGAAAAAGGAGAGAGTTTTAGAATAGAATGAATAAATATGGCAATAATCCCATCTGCACGTAGAGATTATGAAATTGCATTCATTTTGCTAAAATGAAAAGCATGGATTTATAATTTGATGATTGTATTCTCGAAGTAATAATAATATTTCCCCTCTTATTATTTATATGAATGAACATGCATTATAATGTGTTTGGCAATAAGCAATAAGCTAATGGAAGAATGATTGGATTGGATGGAGGAAAAATGAAAAGCACTCAACAAATTTGAATTCCTCTCAATGATATTTCAATGATTAAATTGATCGCAAGAAATTCAAACAATTTTGTTAAATTTAGGTTATTAAATTAAAAAGCGAAATTATATCGATTAATCCTAAAAATCTTAATTTTCAAATTTCTTCATTCGTTTCATCTTTTCATATATATATATATATATGTCTAAATATCATATTGCTATCATTTTTATTTTTACACTCAAAATGATAATTATGATAAGAATGTTTTCAAATTCAATACAACAAATATATGTTGTATATAATGCTTTTCTGTTTTCCTTTTCCTTCTCCAAACATGGATATTCAATAATATTTGTTGATTGGAAATCAATTATCCATAACTACGATAAAAATTATTAACAATAATGAACGAATGAATGATAAGAGGATTATAAAGTAGAAATATATGAACTTATATTGCTATCATTCTCATTTTTACACTCCAAATAACTGATAAATATTATGAGAAATGATAATTATGATAATAATACTTTCAAATGCAATAAAATATATATAATGCAATCTATTATGGATATAAATATAACAAGTAATTATATAAGTATCATTTCTCATTAATAAGTGATAGTAATTACTTACAGCAATGCATAAATAGCAATGACCAATTGTTATTTGAAAAAATGTGATTGAAAATTAAATTTGATAAGTAATGATAGGGAGAAGAGAAAGAGGATGGATGAGGAAGCACATCACGAGTAATCTGTTTATCTGTTTGTATTAAAATAATTCTATGCTATATCGTTAAACTGAAGGAAAGCAATAGAGAGAGAAATAGAGAAAGTTAGACAAAAGAAAATAACTAATTATTACAGGTAATCAATTAGATTATTAATAGAAAAGAAAGCAAACATACATACACACACACACACAAAATAATAGTTTTACAGAAAATAAAATTGAAAATAAATAAAACTAAGCCATTCCTTATAAGCTTTTTCGTTTTCCGATTTCAAATTTAATTTGCTATTTCCTAAGGTGTAAAAATAATTACATACCGTTTCAGAATGTTCAAAATCAACATTTCCACGAATTGAAAGCTTCTTTAGACGATCTGTGATGGAAATTTTCCGGGGATTTTTTCGGTCATTAAGAAAATTTCTTCGTTCCATATTATTTGATGCTTTTCCTGAAAGAAATTTAAGAAAAATATGACATTTGAATGAGGAAATAAACAACAACAACAATGCTACGGTTATCAATCAATGCAAAATATGTAAAGTTCTATGCTATTGATTTAAGTTTAATTAATGACAAACCTAAATTGGAATCAATTCAATAAAAGATTGAATATTCTCATATTTTCTAATCATTTCTTCATCTATCTAAATTTATTTCTAATAAAATTTCGAAAATTAAACGATTCTTTTAAATTTTATTAGAAAATTTCAAACTAAAAATTGAAATTTAAAAATTATAACTTTCATTTTGAATAATAATCAGATCATAACATTATTAATTATCTATATTAAATTATTCCTCTATTTGAATTTCATATTTATAAATCTTTCACCTATAGAAAGCCTACAGAAATGAATGATAAATTTGGATGAGAAGACATAGAATGAGAAGAGAAAGATTTATGAATATGAAAACTTAAAAGTAAATCAGTAAAGGAAAAACAGGGAAATGATTAAATCATCGTATAACTCTAATCTTACCCTATCATAAGTATACATCACTATAATAATTCTAATCAACTCAAAATAATTCAAATATATAATAACAACGGATAAGAAGATAGCATGCGTGCACAATGGCATTCCAACTAAAAAATGACCACAACTGTAGATTATAAATACTCTCACTGCGTATTCTTTGTCCTCTTGACCTTTGCACTACACTAGAGGGAGGGAAGTAGGAATATTCCTCCTCTTTATTTATTTGCTAAAATACTATCCATCTGTCCATCCCACTCATTGATTTATATGCGAGTTTCTCAAAGGTCAAAAGATCGCAGGAAAGATTATTTATAACTTTTGTAGATATCATTAACTTATCCTCTCATAATTTCATTGCGTACCAAATGCATTAAGCTCAAATAGTTTTAATTGATGGAGGAATGATTGATTTCAGAAAAGCAATGAGAACATTAACCTAAAAAGAAGAAGTTACTTTCATTATCTCCTTTTTGTAATTATCACTCTCTCTCTCTCTCTCTCTCATTATCGTTGAATCAATAAATTGCTTATATTATTAAATGTATTCATTTAAAAGAAAGAAAACAAATTATTTAAATTAATTAATAAATAAAAATTAATGGAATAATTGAACTTCTTAATTTAAATTATTAGTAAATTACTAATTCATTTCTCTTTATTAATGAAAATTTTCATAGAAATTAGAATAAATAATCTATTGATAAAATCAAATTCGAATTATTATATTTAAGTTTCATTAAGTAATGGAATTAATATATGAAAGATTGAAAAATGAAATTATATACATATCAAACATTATAATACAGAAAGCTTAAAAGCGATCCGTTAAAAGGAAATTATTAGCTTAATGAATAATTTCATCTATATTATCGAATATATAATTAAAGAATTGAAGATAATATCTAATCATTTAATCGTAAACAATTTATTAAGTAAATCAATTAAGATATAATACAATTCATTTTTTCTCTCAATGCAATCATTTCATCCATTGCTTTCTTATTGTTCCTTGTAACAGTAAAGTTGTTAATAAGTAAATAAGAAAGGAAGGAAAAAATGAAATTGAATAACTTGCATATCATTTATCATTTTAGATTAGTAGATAATAAAAGTTAATCATTTCAAATTTGATAAACAATTAACGCTATTATTCTTTTGGCCTATAATATCTATTCGTAATAATTAAAATTACGATGATCCTATAGAATCATACATATATGAGAATAAGATGAAGAAACTTAATTGTAATAATGAATTTACAATATTAACATTATTTTATTATCATTACCTTAGTGCCAGTAAACATAATTATTCTAACATCGATTTATTTAATTTAATTTACTATCGTTGGAACTTACACTATCAATTTGATAATTAAGAATTCATTTAAAAAAATTCCATACAATCTTATAAATTAGTAATAAAGAACATGGAAAAAATCTGCCTCAATCATGTCTTCTTGCTTTGAAATAATAATGCCTCCCTTTTCCAGCCTTAAATATTAGGCCTTTCGTCATTATATGCAATGCCATTACATTAAAATCAATAAATAAAGGATGTCTTTTTACCAATACTAACTAATTCGTATTTACTGTGTTACTGATTCCCTTCTTTTTAACTCATTTTCCTCCCACGAGAGAGAGAGAGAGAGAGAGAATTTTTTTGTGAGAAAGGCCTGAACACATATGTATGTATAATATAATACATATATGTATCATAAACGCCTATCATACATAAACATTGGCCTGAACGTATATATGTATAATATAATACATATATATAAGCCCTATCTTACATAAACATTGGCCTGAACACATATGTATAATATAATACATACATATATATAAGCGCCTATGTATAATATAATACATATATATATATATAAGCGCCTATCTTACATAAACATTTCCGCCTTATTTTTTAACTGTCAATAAAAAATTTTCTGAATAAGAATGTATGATAAGTTTGACATAAATATGCATTTTATTTTTGTTTGTTCTTTTTTTTCCAGCAAATTTACTTTTACATTACAATGATCGCTTGAAATGATAACATTGTTAAAATTTAGCAATTAAATGATAACCTGTAAAATTATAGAAGTTTACTTTGAGAAGATATTATTGTTAATGAATTGCATTATAGTTAATAATAATTCATAATGTTTTAAAATAATTAATTAATAGAAAAAAAAGGAAGAAATTTTAAGCAATGTGAAATTTTCAAAAAGATATTAATAAAAAGAATTTGTCTAAAAGAATTTTTAAGAAATTTTAAAGACTGAAAATGTCTGAGAGTATATTTTTATCCATCTAATTGTACCGTATTGTTTTATCATATCTAACTCATTTCAATAAAAATACAAAATTAAATGATAATTAATGAAATGATATGATAGATAACATATAAAGAACGAAATGATAAAATAGGAAAAGTTATCTTATTCTAATTCTTCTTGATATGTGTCTGTGTGTGTTACCTTTTCGAAGTGATAAACAAATGATAAAAGTGATGTTTGAAATGATAAAAAAACAATTTTTTTCTTTTTTTGTATTTTTAAATTGAATATCTTATTTTTATTCATATAATCGAATAATGCAAATTTATGTGAAAATATTAACAAATAATGTTTTATTAATCTTTGATTGCAAAATTAAAAATATTTGCAATCAAAAAATATTTGCAAATTATTTGATAAAATGTTGAATTATTTGTATTCAACAATGAAATGAATTGATAATACTTATTATCAATGCAATGATAACAATGAAGAATAAGAGATCGTTGAAAATATTCAATTAATTAATTACTCAGTCATTCACAAATATTTTTTAATATCATTAAATTTTATAATAATTCATTTAAGCAATCCTTTCAACCAATTAATTTCCCACAAAACATTTTGAAATGGATCGAAAAAAACTTGTAATTTGTTGAAATGATAAAAATGAGAAATTTCAAAAAATATATACTACACAGAATTTTATGCTTCAAAGAGTAACAAAAATTTTTACACAAAAAACTATCAACGAATATGAACAAATGCTTGGAAAGATAATTTATTTATTTTCTCTTATTTAGTGATAACTTATTTGTTTATTTAATTTATCAATGAAATATTTTTCATTTCATTGAACAAATTTTTGAATTTAATTTAAATTATAACATTGTTTTTTTATTAGCAAAAAAAAATTTTAATATTTAAATTATAATTTAATATTATTATTATAATTTGAAATGAAATAATAACTTTAAATTATCAAAAATATTTGTTCATATAAATTTGATGAAATAATTAAATTCATTATAGATTTATGTATTATTTCATATGCAGACATATATATGTATGTATGTATCATAAACAAACATACCACCTATCCATCCATTCCATATACATTGATGTAAATTATCCATAGTTTTTATATCAAATAAATTTCATTGATCAATGATTATTGAGCAACTGTTATATTTTGATCATTCTTTTTCTACTAATTAGTTATATTTCATTCTTTTTTCAAAAGCAACATTGATTTAAAAAATTTTTTTATTCCATTTCCAATTAATGAAAAATTAATGAAAAAACAATTCAATTGAATTATTCCAATTATAATTAATCTCATAATATTATCATACGAAGTAAATTTGTAGAAAATTCGTCGAAAAAATTAGAACTTTTTAGGAAGGTGTTAATTTTAATACTTGAAAAGAATGAAATGAATTATTATTTACAATAATAATTTAGCTAACTTCTCTAGCATATGTATTTCTATTTCTTATTCAATAAAGTCAACAAATTATACGATAAGCTGTATCAAATATCGTCACATATGTAATAAAAGCTTCTTCACCTTTCTTCTATATTGGTTCAGATTTCACTGAAAAACATTTTTCAGACATCATTACAACGAAAAAATCTTCTCTTCACTCAGATTCAGATTCCATCTTTTTTTTGAAACATCAAATTGCATGTATGAATCGAAAAATTCTTCGTTTACTCTCTTATTGATAAGTTATCATATTCAATTATTTAAGCTTAAAGCTATCAAAACATTCTGAACAAAATTTATATTTTAATTGTTTTTAAGATAAATGAAATAAGAAGAGAATATGTTAAATGTAATTTAATATTAAATGACTAAATTACATAAAACTTCGGGATAGAAGTAATTGTATACTTACTTCAACAATCCAATTGACTTCAACAAATCTTTCCCACCTTTGAAATTTCAATATTTTCTTACTTCCTTCACTTTTCAAATGAAAGATGCTCAAATAAATTGTAGTCAATTTATTATCATAACATTGTAGTCACTCATAACAGAACGAGTGAGTTACTACGTCAATTTGTTGTAATCTCTTCTTTCTCCCTAATTTTGTACTTTTCATCTTATGATAATAAAAACAATCGCTTGCATTTGCAAACCTAAAAGTAATTTTTACCTTCAGTTCACCTATAATTAACTTTTTCATTTCATTCTTCTCCGATATATCGGTACAACTAAATTTTCTTTCCCTTTTTTATTCTTACTTCATATAAAAGATGAATTCTTGAAATTTCATTTTCCTACTATATATCTATTGATCGAAGATTCGAAGATTGAATTAAATATGATATTGCATTTCGTCGTTCTGTTCGTTAGATTATTGGATGAAGATTGGAACATTTTTAAGAAAAATTCTTTGAAATTTCTCTTAGTTAAGTTAGAATGAAGAAAAGTACAATACGTTCCAATCAGGTGAAAAAACTTTTCAAATTCCTCTTAGTCAAGTTAAGATGAAGGAAAGTACAATACGTTGGTGAAACACCTGTCTCAGGTGCTTTTTACAACAAATCAAAGTTTTTGCTCACCAAAGCTACACTATTTTACTCTATCTTCTAAACTTCCGGATAATCGTAAAAATAAAAAATAGAAAATTTTTACTACTTTTCACGATTTTCTTTTTGATTGATGGTGATTGCTATTAAAATATATAATGAAGAAGTTTTATAAAACATATCATTGGAAGCGATTAGAAAGGAAACACAAAAAAAATTGACGATAAGCAATGAAAGGAAATTTCTACTGAAGATAAAGTCTTTCTCTGCATAAAGTCTTTGGAAATTTCTACTGATGATAAAGTCGAGGAAAACCGTAAAAATTTCTTAAGAGGCATCCTTGAGCATTATTTTCTAGATATGCCGCAATACCACACGTCATATTAGCTCCAATTATTGGATGGAACAGATTTAAAAAGAAACAAGCTATATTCATTGTTCCAACAGAAAATAAGCTATGATATAAAAGTGAAACATTCCGAAAATTTCTCTTAGCTAATTTTTAAAGTCGGATGTTTCCAATCATTTTTAATTATTGATTCACCTTTTCATAGAACATAAAATGAAAGCGATAAATTCAACAATGGGACGGATAATGTACGGCATGAATTGCGTCATTTTTCATAATATATTGTCAGAAAAATTGCTAGCAGATGTATATATATATATTATAACAAACCTATTCGTTGGTTCGATAGTTTTACTAGCTTATATTGAAATAAATTGCAAAAATCGAATAAATTTCAAAATCATCCTAAGATAGCTTGGAAGCACAACAAAGTTAACAACAATAACAAGAAAAAATTTTTTAACAATGAATCTAAGATTTTTAAGATTTAAAAATTTTTTTTTTAAGAGACAAGTTGTCAAGAACTATTATCAAATTATAATGCAATTAATTATCACTTCTAATAATTAAAACAATACACGTGACCAGTGGTAATCAAGTAAACAAGATAAATTCTATTACATTTATCGATATTTTTCTTTCAATTCATGAATTGCAAAGGAGGATTGAAATCAATTTAATGGCTGCAACCACTCACAAAACTACTTTTGTGCTTTTTTTATTGCTCTCTTTGCTTTCAATCGCAGCGTTCTTGTTTGTCTCAAAATTTCCAACAGTGTTTCATCCGCAGGTACATTATTGAACTTCACTTCAAGAAGCACATAAAATCCTAAAAAAAAAAATATTTTCCAAACATGAAGTGAACTGAACTATCATAGCAGTAACAATATAAAAATCAGGGAACAGATTTAGAAAACATTTAGAAAATCATTAAGTACTGAAACGCACCAGTTCGAGACAATTTTTTACAGGACACCGGCCTGAAACCCAATGATGCTAACTCTCGGAAAAATATACTATGTACACCATTGATCGCATATTGTAAAGCTTCTTCGCTAGACAAATGTTCAATTTCTAGACGTGGCACCTCAACTCGACCACAACTTAATTTTCCAACCTAAAAGATGAGACTGAATTTTGCTTCATGAACACACAGGAAAATCCAGAGTGCAAAAAAATAAAACTTTCCACAAAGCAAAATTTTATAACTTTTATTTAATAACTTTGTTATTCTAAAGCAAAGAGAAAATCTTCAATTTTGATCTTTTTGAAGGTTTTTATAAGACATGCTTTATAGTTCAGAGAGTCAAATCAAAACAGACATTCTATTCCAATGAATTTTTTAAAAACTCAAGAACTTTTTCTACCTGATCAGTAATGTATAGATTAAATGGGACAAGTTGATGTTTAGCATTAAGAATTTTCACCTGGAGACTGATAACATAATTGCATGAGGCATAAAATTTCATGCTAAAAGAAATGCAGTCACAGAATAATTTGAGGCACTAATGAACGAAAATGCTTTAAGAAATCAAGACATAATAAAAAAGTATCACATTAATCATGAAGTCGATATTGGCATCCAAATCTACTTGAGGCCAGCGCTGTTCGTTGATTTCTTTATCCAGGTACACTGCATGACTATTCAATGCCGGAACGGAACGTAATGCAGCCCAATACTCAGCAGCCAAATGAGGTGTGAATAACTGAAATAAAATTCCATAAAATAATATGTTGTGACTCAAAAGCAGTTTATATGAATTCATGGAATGGGAAATAAACTGAAAAGTTCTGTTGAAATACAAGAGAACAGTGCAGGTTCATTGATTTAACATTGTGCAAATAAAGATAACGTTCCAAAATTGCTGCATAAAAAGCATCATCACCAGCCTGCAGAAAAACAATAACTCACCGATCATTATAATGAATTTTCTTCATTATCTCATAAATGTGGCAATAATGTGGAAAAGTCATTTCAATAACCTCAAGAATATTAATCTCCGTAAATTGATAAACAAAATTAAAATTTCCAACCTGCAACATTATCACCAATGCGTGAACACACCGTTCAAGCTGTTCACTACGACGATACATTTCAGCCGGAGTTTTCTAAATTAAAACAAATTTAATATGTTAAAGTAAAGCAACTTAAACCTGTATATAGATAAATCTTTCCGAATGAGAAAATGACAAAAATCAATTACATATCAAAAATTCTCTTCACCTTTAAAAGCTTGACGAAAGCTTGCAGGTGATCTATTGCAGTGTTATGCAAATATAAGACTTCTATAACCATAGAAATCTAAAAATAGGTTATCACTAGCAACAGCAAGTATGGCTTAAAGAACATCTTTAAACTTCTCTTTTACTTTTTGGAATGATAAGTGTTCTGAAAAAATAAAAAGGAATTTCAACCTTGGTATTTCTCTACAATACGAAGATGACAAATAAGATATAAACATACATTACGGACATAAAAATTATATATAGTGCGATATTTTTCTTCTTCTGCAACGTCTAATGGGTCAGGTGAAGCTGAAGCTCCAAATGCACGTTGCTCTACGTAGAAGCTGACAACATCCGATGTTCGTTCCATAAATTTGAAAAGACCTTTTAATTCTGAAATGATATTAAGAAAAAGTAGAAATGCGATTTAATTAAGTACTGCTTTATGTATAACAGTAAACACATTACACAACTGTAAAGTAATCTACTTTTACGATTTTATAATGGATAACATTTTGCATTTCATCTTTAAAGACTGTGCTCACTTCTCATATCTTTCCATGTTATTTCAGTATGCATCTAGATTAGATTTCAGCATATTCAGATTAGACTGCCAGTTAAAATAAAACAAAGACATACCTGTATCTCCCCAATTAATAGGTTCTCTCGGTGCAGCTTCATTCAATAACTGCAAACGAGTTAAATCGATTCCTTTCAACTTCAATACGCTTAATGGGTCAACACCGTTATGTTTTGACTTCGACATTTTCTCAAACTGCGTAATTACTGCACACCCATCTTTTTTTACGATGAAACCATTTCCTACATGATTATATGGTTAGTTTATCTTAGCATTGCAAAGGAATCGACAGATAGCTAAAACAGATTCCAGCTTTCAGTGAATAATGAATACCAGTAGCTATGATTACTAAATGCGCATAAAGGAATCACTAAGAGGATTCAATTATTAGCAGGGTTTGTTTTATTAGTCTTCTTCAGATTTTACGTAATGTATTCGTCGAGCTTTGATCAGTGAAAATTCCAATTAGGCCTAATGAATTCTTACTACTGCCAAGACTAAATTTAACTATAAAATGACTTCACATTTTTGAAACTTCCTTACCTGTCTGCACGACATCATCTTCCTTAACATACTTTCCGCTATCGCTTCTTTTAAAAGTGCGACTACACACAATCCCTTGCGGTAACAAACTATGAAAAGGTTCCTGCACAGAAGATACGCCAATATCGTATAAGAAATAGGATATGAATCGGGCAAAAAATAAATGTAACGAAGCTGTAACTATTCGCAAATGAAAATTATGCGAGACACGGGTCGGATACTTAATAAATAGTAGATATCACATCTAAGAGTAAATCAATAATTTAGATTATCAGCTGTTTCAAATTCTTCCAAAAAAAAGAAATCAAGAGGGCGAACAATATAAAATATTACCGTGTTCTATTCCACCCACATAAACATCAACTGGCATATCTACAAATTTCTTTTCTGAGATCAATTCGGTATCGTTCTTGGGATCAAGAAATCTGCAAAATTTTGATCCTTACAATAAAATCATGATTAGTCCCAACAGATCAGTTTTGAAACAAACCTTAAATAATACCAACTAGAATCAAAAAATGTATCCAAAGTATCCTTTTCCCAATATCCAAATCCATCTGGCAATCTGAAAATAGGAAGTATTTGTTAGTTCAATATTTATAAAGTGTTAGATAATCTAATTAGGAGTTTTCTACTTATAAATCTATAAAATATAAGATTAATTAAAAAATGATGGCTCAATATATTAAAAAAACTATCCTGAAGTTCGGACTCAATAAAACAATACAAGAAATTTAAATTCTAGAAACTAACCTCTGACATGGAATTTTCTCGTCATATTTACAGCGAGCAGCAATAATAGGTAATTGATCATCAGTAACAATAACGGCATATCGATCATCTGCACTAAGTAATACTGGTATTGGAGTACCCCACTTCCGCTGCCTCGAAACAACCCAATCAAGTAATCTTTCACTTGTCTCATAACCACCATAATTTCCAAACTTAAACGGAAACTTCTCATAAAAAAAGAACAATTAGAATTGAATATTTCGTTAAAACTTTTAAGAGCAAAACTACTTTTAGATCTACTAATGTGTTGGCAATAACAATTTCATGGAAAATGACATAATTTTTCAGTGCAGAGAAATTTTTTCTTTCTCAGCACAGAGAAGCAACTGTGCTTTTTTGGATATCTCAAAGGGAGAACTCTACAGGAAAATGTAATGAGATGTTTATCAAATAAAACTAACTTCGGCAATCTGAATTACATCATTGTCGGTGAGAGCAATTCCAGATGATTCTGCTGAAAATCCGAAACTTTCTAAGATCTTTTTATCAAATTCCTCTGCATCACACGGAAGTCTTGCATTCAAGATGAATCCATTACCATTTTTAGCAGCATTTTTATTCATATAAATGATATGCATGTCTTTCCCCGTTATGATGTTCAGTGCAGTCACATTTAAAACACCTGAAAAACATGCATATATGTAGACCAATTTGGAAAGTTAATAAGCAACATAAAGATATGAGTCTTAAGCCTTACTTTTATCAAACATTAAATAAGATGTGGAATCTTCTAAACATCTAAAAAAGCAAAATTCAAAAATCATCAATTGTTGGGTTCATTAGTAATCTGGTTTTACTTTCAACTTCAGTTGATTGATTACTTAACCTATTTCTTCTTTTTCGTCAGCTAAGCTGAAAAGAGGATGGCCGGATTGAATGAAAACAACACTAGCAGTAGCTAGATGATGCGGTTTCCGTATTCGTAGGTCAAATTTTTCGTCCAGCAATGTGCCGTCTTTCTCCTTAAAAACTTCAATATTATTGAGTCATTTAATATTCTTATATAAAGATTATTAAATCTTGAATAGAAATACAAGGCATATATCATGCATTGGTTCAAACATTTCAATAATTTAGGATAAAGATATTTTCTGTTTACCAAAACAGCAGAAAGGCTCGCATGTTCAATGTTTCTTTAAAAACTGCGTGAATGCATGCGAACATATACTGTGGGAATGACAGCTCATTAATAATTAAAGAATGTTAGTCCTTTTCAACGGCAAATAATTACCTTTAAAGGTAGTAAAAATCTCCAAACATTACATTTCCCAATCCAATTAGCCTGTACGGCTGCTACTTCTTTCCAGTGTGTTAATTTCTCAAGTCCATCGTACATGCGCTGAAAAACCGGAAATTAATTAAATAAACTAAGATAAACCAGTAGAAAGTCTCAAGTTACCACATATAAACTACTGCAATGCACCAACTTTCGCATATTTTGGCGTCTCAATCATCCAATGTTTCATTTTACGCTTTTCAGCAATTGCGCCAGAACGCCATGAACATCCCTCTGCATCAATTTGCTCTGCAGCGAGAACGGTACAATCGATGGGATCCCAGTACACCTGAAATCTTTACGAAATCCCTGGCTACAAGATAAAAAAAGATTGATAAATAGAGAAGAAAAGCTGTTACTTTAAAAATCATCAAGATCCACAAAAAAGACCTCAGCTAGAGCTCGTCGAACTAGGCCACGTTCAAAGAGTCGACAGAAAATCCATTGCGTCCAACGGTAGTAATCCGGAGAGCAAGTCGAAATTTCCTTAACGAAACTTGTCATTCATATTATTTTAAGATAGCAATTTGATATTATCAAAATCATGGCAACTTTAATGTACTGCTACCGATGTTATCGAGATGAGACTGATTATATAATTTCATTTATGACCCTACTCAATGAGTAGAATTAATCTAATGTTAAGGAAGAGAAAAAACATACATACAGGATGAAACTTATCACTCTTTAAATTATATGCATACTTTTCATCAAACAGCAGCAAGCTTCAAATTTTTTAAGAGGAAAATTAATTTCTTATTCGAAATAAATTACCGAAAAAACTTACTCTGTTCCAATCAAATATAATGCCTGTACTCAATAGCTGTTGGCGCATTACATCAATATTGCTGAAACAATGGAATAAGACTTTCGAACATCTCTGATGATAAAAAGTCCAATAATAAGTTCATCAAAGGCACTTAAAATAGGTTGCACATATCTTCACTGAGGGACTAAATTTTAAAACTAAATTTCCTCACCTTGCTGTCCATTGCGCTGGATCAACACCCATTTCTCGAGCAGCATTTTCTGCTGGTAAACCAAAGGCATCCCAGCCAATCGGATGAATAACATTGTAACCGTTCAATCTAAACTGAACTTTCTATAATAAAGTTGGATAAAGTTCAAGTAAGAAAGAAATTAATCGTCTGTTCATTTAAAATAATACAGATAACCTCCAGTTGAAAAGTTGAAATGAAGATCAAATCTGCCTCATATTCCATTTCCAAACCATTACTGCTGTCTTATTAGACAGCAAAATTTGAGATCACCTGTAATAACGAGCAAGTGCGTCTGATATCGTATATACTCGCATATGTCCCATATGTAGTTTTCCTGAAGGATATGGATACATCGAAAGAATGTATTTTTTCGATCGTGAAGGCTGAAAAATTGTCATGGACAAAAATAATATTTAATTAAATATATTTTTTTTAAATGATCAAAATCCCATCAATTGCATTTCTGACTAATAATTTTCATCAACATGTGACTTTTTTAATTTAAAAAAAAGACTAACATGAACAGTCGGCGCTGTCAATGAAACTTCTTTCCAGTATTGTTCCAGATCAAACAATTTTGTTGATATACCATATTCCTCAAACGAACTGAATAAGTCTAATAGCAAAGTTTCGAACGACATTAACCATTCCGTTTAATAATACTCGGCTTATAGTAAAAACACAATAATAAATTTTACTAAAATACTTCAACAAAACCAAAAGCTTCTTTTTTTGGAATTAAAAATTAATCAAAGTATTTAAACTTTTCAAAGTGTGTACCTTCCTTGGCCATACCAACATTGGCTTCTTTACATGCGAAGCGCAGACTTCCGAGCAAAACATAGCCAAACGACGTTTAGTCTCTGACAATAATAAATTTGTTGATCCCATTTGAAACAAATATTGTCTTCCAGTCATCAATAAGCATGAGATCACAATTTATGGAAGAAAGATGAAATCAACAATAGGTAGACCTAAAATAGAATGATTGATTAAAACTAATCAAACCACATTCAATTCATCGGAGAACCCGATGCGGACTTGTGAATTATTTCATTTCTTGCACACAATCTGGAAGGATGTTTGGACGTTGACAGCGGAATACTGCAGTATAAGCTGTGAAAATAGAGAAAGATACAACTTTCTCAGCTAAACTTGTGAGGATTTATTCCCATTGACTTCAATTCCTAAGAATAGAAAGTGGAATTTCACTCCGGAAGCAATGTAAAGATTTAATGTCGCTTAAAAGATTCAAGGATGTAAAAATATATTCAAAAGTGATTGTTTTGACTGTATACAACTGCAATATAATAAAGGCTTTTTAGAGTAATATGCAATAACAAACAACGAAAGACTTTATTTATAAACAAATATAACTCCATCAAATATTCCAAAATAAAAGTAGAAATTCATTAGAAAGAAACACTGAATTACGACAAAACAAATACGGAAAATAATGGAAGTACAATTTTTCAATACGTTTTGTAAAGAGCAATACAGTTTTAAAGCTTTCCCTAATCCTATGCTAAATATAAAATTTAGATCCCCGAAAAATTTCTTCTCTATCATAACAAGCATTATGTGAATTCCGAACGAAACCGACAAATACATTTATAATTCCTTAATTTTTTAAGGCAGTTAATATGTATGATGAAGCAAATAAAATTAACATATGTTTATCTCTCATTTGCTGACAAATATAAAAAAATAATTACAAAGCATATAATTAATGATTTGAGGCAAGCATCTTTCCTCAACAATTTGAAAAATGGTACCGTCGCAAAATAACAACGAACAACAAATGATGAAATTGTTGAAATGACGCGGAACTGAAAAACCATAACGTCTAATTAATAAAAAAACAATAGCAAACATGCAAAATAAGCATTTTACTTCAATAAAAAAGGCGTAACCTTGAATTAAAAAAACACGAGCATTCCATAACGCCAATTAGAATATCAGTGACAATTTTTTGGAATCTTCTCCTAACAACTACTTAATAACTTGATTAAATTTAATTATTCGCGCTTTCTTTATTCAGTAATTTGTCACAGTGAAAAATAATAACCTTTCTAGGCATTTCTTTCTTCGTTTCCTCATTTTTATAAGCCTAATTAGAATAAACCGCTTCTTGAAATAAAACAAAATTAATATTGCGAACAGACATCCTTCACGCCACATCATGGATTTAAATTTACAAAACATTTTTTTATCATCAGATATAAAAACAGGCATACTTCATGTAGCATTTCAATGCAATTCTCTTCTCTGTTATGAGACTGAGATCTAAGTTTAGTTTGATCCTGCTATAAATGCATCAAACTTCTTTGATAAAATAACTCCTAACCATAATGTCATGAACTGTTTACTCCAACATATCACTTAAACCGTATATCCAACCGCGGGATCCGAAAGAGTAATGACTCTTTTTCTTCTTTAATAAATAGATTATTTGCATTCTTCATGCTTCAAAAACGCATTAAGACAATCAAGTAAAATGCGTCCAGTATCAGCATGTCAAGACAGAAAAACTTAAAAGGAGGAATGCAATTAATATGAGATCATCTCTGCAGAGTAATAAAATCATTTCATTTCCCGATGTGAAGTAAAAAATATATCAGCACGTGCTGTTTCCATGGTATTTCAAAATCATTACACAGAACAACGGAATCTACTTCACCAGCGGGTAAACAAGCATAATCTATATATACCATGGAAAAGAATCGCTTTTTCTTCTCCCATCAGAAACTATAAAAACGAGCAATAATGATTTTTACAATATTCATTTCAACACTTCGCTACATATATATCAGCACTTTGCCTACCAGTAAAGTTAAAAGCAGCACGCAACGTGAAACTTGCTATTAGTGCCGAAGAAATTTGAAGTCCTTTTTGTAATCTTTCGGAAATTCATAACAGTAATATGATCTTTCACAAATTAAATTCGTATATACCAGTCATTATTGGTTCATTCCACAAAATAATAACTTGAAACTAACATTATCTTTCCCAGATAGTACTACAGATAATATTAAAGCATTGAAGCGTCATAAATTTCACTGTATAATTAAGAACATCGTCAAAAATGTGATAGCTCCATCCAGCTAACGTAAGTCAAGAATGCTTTACCGGTGTAAAAGCACAATGTTTAGCTTGTTTTTCGGTTCGAGTCAAATACAGACATGAGAAATCCACTCGTTCCGCTATTTCTTCTTCATCCCTTTTCGATCCGAAAAAAGGAATAACATAATTTGCAGTTATCAACATTTCAAAGTTTCTTGACGTTATATTTAGCATTCTGCTTTGGTTTAACTCTTTATAATACTGAAATCACGTTAACTGTGACTAATGATGGGATAAGCAACAATTCTTTTAAAAATGCTTTTTTTTACAAAAATTAAGGCAAAACCTCTGACAAAGTGAGTGAGAGAAAAGTGTTGCTGGCATTTCTCTGATAGGATGTAAAGCTGTAGGCACCACTTGAGTAATGTCCAACGATTTTAGACCCAACGAACTGCGATGTCGAGATGATTGTTCTTGAAATACTATAGGAATTACATAGGATAATCAATAAATAATAAATGCGAAAAACGTAGTACATGCAGGCAAACTATAAGTCGAGATATCGTGGCACGGGAAGTAAAGAGGTTCTATCAAAATGAGCGGGATAAGGAAAAAATAATTATATCAGCAGATAACAAAATCAAGTACAAATAAACATTATTTCATCATAGTTCCACTAACATGACTGATGTTCAATTTATTCCAAATAATATTCTATTTTTCGAAAGAAAATTAATGAGAACCAACATTTTCTTAATGAAGCAGAATGCGCAGCAAAATTTTTTACGCCATAATCACTGGATTTATACAGAGACATAAGCTGACTTACCAGAATATTGGCAGTCATGATCGCATGAAGCATTATCAGAAGCATTTATCGTGTTTCCAGTGATTGGCTCATTTCCTGAATTGCTTGGACCAGTCGATGACCCTCCATTACCTAAATGGTTGCAGAAAACTCAAAATTCATCATTGATAATAATGCTTCAAAAAAGGATTACTTTTCGGCGAGAAAATTATTATGTGAATTTCCTGCCCCAACGCTACGATGTTATTAAAATGCTGGCTGACACATAAAATATAGACTATTATACAAGGAAAAAAAGGCCTCCAGGAATCAACCCTTTGATGGATCATCGTCGTTATCTCGTCGGCTTCCACAATTAGAACAATATTTGGAGGCCAAAAAATTCAATCTTCTCTCATTGTCATCATCCGACGTTTCGCTTGATGAACAACTATAATATCAAAATCTTTCAAAATCACTATGCCTATGCAATTACACCACCAAATGAAGTCAAATTATAGCAGTTTATAATGGCAGCAACAGTTGATAGTCAAACCTTGTGCTCCTTTGTGCTTTTACCGCATGATGTCGTAAAGGAAGTCTCTGCTTATACCTTTGAGCCATATCTGGTGAGACCATTGCTTGACGTCGCCTGATCATGCGCACATTACTGTATGTAACGTTCGTACCCGCAAAATCTTCTTTACAGAGCTAGAAAACAAAAAAAACAAAATTGTAAAACAGAAATGCTCGAAAATGGGAAATAAAAAGGACATACTGTTTCTAAAACCTTAAACAATTGAAATGCAATGCGTTAGCGAAGTTCGGCACAAACAGATTCATGCAAAACAGAAATATCGTTTAAATTTTATAAACAAATCAGAAAGGATTAAATATCAATCTTCCAAAGACGTTAGTTTCCTCACCATTCAATTAAATCCATCAAAGTGCCTGATTATCGCCGGCTACAATATTGCGGAGTTTCCTTGGCTTGTTTGAAGCTTCTGGAACATAGTCTTACCATAACTCGATAGTGCTAAACCGTTGTGAAAGGTGCCTCGGTTCAGATTGGTAGGATGAATTAATACGCAAATTTATAAAAATGATACCTTCGGTTGAACAAAAAGTCGAGATGCCGATAAAGATACAACTGATGCACCAGAAATACTACGACGAGTCGCACTCTTACGCTGTTCCGCACCTTTATCAAACTCACATTCTTCCGTCTCCTATAAAACCAATTTATATAATGCTTATACTGAACATTTTTTTTTAATGATATAAAGTTTTATTTGATTTTAAAATATAGAAATGAGATACTTAAAAAAAAATACCTCACAAATTCCAAGCAGATGTGGCGATGAGCCTAATTTCCGCAATCCACTAAATCCAGCAAAAGGAATCTTCAATCGACCAATTGCTAAATTATTACACTTTTACCGAAATGCATTTCAAAAAAGTAGTCTACACAAACATTGCAAATTAGAACTTCGAATTATCCTTACAAACTATCTCAAATCACTTAATTGATAGCTTGAGACCATATAATACTGAATAAGCCTGGCAAAAATTTTGGCATACCAGGACTTGTACGACCACTTGAACTTGGTGGACTAGAACTTCGACTGCTTAGACGGCTCTCCGGTGAAACTGTTCGCCTTTTATCTTCCGCGATATTCACACGTGATAATTCCAGTAAGCCCTGTATATCCTGAGGTGATATTCGTCCATGTGAACTGGGGTTAGAAGAAAATATTGACACACAGCAAGATGAGTGCCTAAAAATGCAAATTTGTAGATGAATGCCTAAAAATAGATTTCATACGAATTTATGACTATTCTAATTAATGAAGGCCTTGGAGATCGGAATATTTTTGTCACTAAGTTCACCACATAAGAGAAATAAAAAATTTTAGTGAAAGAGTGAAGAGAATTATTCAGTAAATCAAACTTCCTATTAATTGCTTCAAATCCTGCAGTGATTAACTGCTAATAAGACACCAAGTAGTACAGCTAGTAAGGAATGCAGAATGTCGATATTACTAATATATTAGGTCAGTAATTAGTGATGGAAGTCCAACAAAAAAGTACTATGAGAAAAAATCAGCACAGTAAACGCAGTAAATTAACAAAACTCAAAATACGCAAAGAGATGTTACATTTCTGATCAGTTCACAAATCCACCCAATTTTGTTTAATCGTGATTTTGTTAGAGAAAAATATAAAAATTCCTCTCTAACGCTTTTATGGAAATGATGCTGAAAAAGCCGACCATAACCATAAAGATAAGTTTTCAATCTTACAGTGCAACTGATTCTGAATGCAAAGATCCAAATTAATGAAGAGCTAAATTGCATCGTCTAATGGGTAGTTGTGAATATTACTGGAAAAATCTTCAAAACGACTTAAACTTTCATGTTCATGAAACATTGAAAGCTTGCTCTATCTGTAACAATCTTAAACAGCTTAGCAAGACACGACAGTTATGTGGAATCGCAAATCTTCATCCTATGTAGTTATTAGGCGAAATATACCAACATTTTAAAAGTCGTTGACAAAAAAAGAGTGAGGACTGGAAACAAAATGAAAAAATCAACGATGTCGGCTAGTATTATCTGCCAGAAAAATACAAATCAAGTTATATGTAAGTTCTTATAAAGTATTACGGATGGCTGGTGAAATCTGTATTAATAGTAAGATGCCATGTCTCCTATTTTGGAATTTACCATTTTTCGTCAGAACATACGTTAATTTTAATGAAAGGAAGCAATAGGTATAAAAAGGAAAAAAACGATGCAAATAATAACACTTACAATTCACTAGTAAAATACATGAGATATTTGAATAAATAAAAGCACCTTGATGACTGCCTTGATGTACCACAATGATATGTTGATAACTCTTCTTCACTTTCTTCTTTCAAAATTGTACATGGCCGTCGCGAAACAGAAGTACCATTACGCCATGAATTGGATCGACTTCTACTTTTATAATCACTTCCTTCTTCACTTTTTCCAACTGTTTCTCTGTAAAATGAAAGACAACATTATTCTTTCCATTTCTTTTTCGATAATAATAAAAACAGAATGAAGCTGGTGCATTTAAAACCTTATATAGTTTAAAACTTCATCGTTTAGTTTTAATTCCAGTAATTCAAAATTTAATGATACCGAAGTTTCATATAAGTAAAAAAAAAACCTTATTTCAGGACAATTTTTAAAGTCAAGTGGTAAGTCGCATAACGACGGACGCTCAACCTCATGTGCCTTTTTAGCGCGTTCTTCACGATAAGATGCTAGAACTCTTTCCGCAAGTAAATAATACGTGGCAGTAATATAAGAAAAATCATCACTCTCTAGCGATCTGCAAATTTTCATCAATAAACGACACGATGTAATCTTTACAAACTGGACATAAAAGGAGTAAACGGTCTATAATCTTAAGTAACGTCTGGAAAGATATCTTCTTTATAATAAAAACAGCTAACAAGTTATTTAGTACAAAAGAGCTACTTACCGAAGAATATTCTCTTCCGTATCAACACCACCGGCTACCATTTGGTCAATGATTGCAGTATGTGCACTTTCCGAAAGCACATCTCGTCCAACCAAGGGTAAAATTTGAGCAAGACCAAGATCTCCAGCTTTCACCCATGAATTATTAATAATTTCGCTAAGTGCTGCACGCTTCTGGACATCTTTCACTAACATTCTTGATATGAGACTGTAATCCATTATTTTGCATCATGATAAACGAGACTTCTCCAAAAAGTTATTAATTCATCCTACCATATTCCCTCTAAAGTCAAAACTCTAAAGCCATAATGCAAACCCTAGCTAAAAACTTGAAAGAATAAACAGTATGCACAATTTAACAAGAATGATAGAAATGCTAGAAGAATGGCCTTCAAATAATCTGTTTTAGTCAAAAATGTAGGCGGAAACAGGAAGAAGTAATTATGCAAGTATAAATTAAATTTATCAAAAAATTTACTAGCGAGCATGTGGGGAAAGTGTATCTGGAAGAGAATATTTGCAATCTAATATTTTTGTCAGAGTTTCCGAATCATTTGCCTCCTGGAATGGCAGCCGACCACATAACAACATATACAAAATAACTCCCAGTGACCACACATCTAAAATTCGCGACACCATCAATGACATGACGATCTCTTCAATTCTGTTCACTGCCATTAAATGATAAAATTTAATGACCATAAACAGAACTTGCTATTGCGGCTTATTAGAACTACCACCATACGAGGTTAAATGTTTAATCTGTTGAAGTACTTTTTAACAATTTTTATATCTGTATTGTTGTTCATCTTCCAGTAGTTAATACTATTCGAGAACTCAAACAAAGTTGTTGCTGATGAATAAGGTATAGTAAATCCTTCTAAATTATTTCTCGTGACAAAAAAATTTATTTAGAAGTATACCAACGGCTGGAGCGTCATAGGCATCTCCCAGCAAGATTTCAGGAGCTGAATAAGCTAAGCTGCCGCATGCAGTTTCAAGTTGCTGGCCAGGAATAAATTTATTGCTGAATCCAAAATCCGTCAACTTTACTATGCCCAGACGTTCGAAGAACACTACATTTTCAGGCTGTAATCATTTGATGATAATTTGTTCAGTTCATTTACCATTAACGTACCTTTTTGCAAACAAGAAAACTAATCAACAAAGTAACTATTGTACCTTTAGATCTCGATGAACGACATGCAGCTGATGACAGTAATCAATTGCTTTAATAATTTGGCAAAAATACTGTTGTGCTTCGCTTTCTGGACAGCCCTGAAAGGTTCTCAATGTTAACGAAAATAAATTAATTTTCACTTAATCCATCTACTACAACCATTAACACACATCGCTATCCTTTGTACGTATTTCCGAGACATCATGCACAGACATGTTAACACAAATTTTAACTGCTAACCTTATCAGCATTTTTCGTAATAAAATCATACATATCATAATCTCCTAATTCGAGAATTAAAAACAACTTCGTTTGTGTGTCTATAACTTCATATAAGCGAACTATATTTGGATGCCGCACCAATTTCATGCAACGAACCTATAAACATATGTATACACAAAAAACCTTGTTTTTGAAAAGCATACCATAACGAGATGAAATAAGACTTGACGCCTTAAACTAATCAAGTTTTCATCAAACGATAACTTTGATAATCATTGATAAATAATATGGCGAAATTTGAAAAACAAATTTTAAAAACAATAGAAACAATTTTTGAAAAAACATCCTCAAAAAAGTTTAGAATGAATTCGGTCACCTCTTTTATCAGATGAGATGCCATTGAGGAACCAAATTTTGTCTTATCAATCACTTTCACAGCTACCTAAAAAAGTGAGGATTTCAATCAGCTTTCCACAGCTTAACAATCAAGATATGTGGATCATGAAAAATGTATAAAATTTAGAATGTAATGCCATGAAAAAATATCTGCAATTCGGGATAAAACATATATGGAATTATCCATCTTACCATCTAAAGGAGAATATCGGTCCCATTATATACTTCAACGAATTGGAAAAACGCAAAAAAAATCACCTTTTCACCCGTGAAAACATGACTTGCCGATTTGACTACAGCGAAATGGCCTTTGCCGATGGTTTTCTGTAGGTCGTAAAGTCCAGCAATCCGGGCATCACCGATATTCCGTGATGGTTTTCCTTTTAACTGGGAATTATCTGCCATCCTATTAACACTCTTTTTAGCAGCAAACAACAACTGAAGATAGATAAATAATTATTGAGAAAGTGAGAGAACGGACAGATACAAACTTCATCTATCAAGGAAACTTTTTATTCAAAAATTTCAACTTTGCTCATCTGCTTGCACATCTTATTGTATTGCTGAAGGATTGATTTTTCAAAAAATATTATGTTTTAACTAGAAAAAATAGAATTCGTCCAACTACCCCCTGTAACCTTCCACCGACTGACTTGCACTAACACGGAATCAAATTAACATGTCACAAAGAGTTGCAAAAATGTACCATTTAGCGTCCTCTATTTATGTGGCCCATCAAATCCAACACTACAATTTCAACCCTACCACTTATTGAGTCGACTTTCCGAGCAGTTCAGGTTATTGCGGGAGGTGAGGGACGGATATAGAATATCGCGTGATGAGTGCGGGATGTCAAATGAAATTTGCAGATGTATGTTAAGCAGCATAATATACACCTATTAGACAAAAGGGAGATAAGGATGACATAGGCTATGTCCAGATGCATGTTACGCAGCATGACATGCACGTGCTAGACAATAGGAGAATATGGATGACATAGGCTATCGTTAATTACTTTGATAGTAAAAGCACTCCGCTCGATTAATTGAAATTTAAGGTTTATGCTCATGTATACGGTAGAGGAATTCGAAGCCGTGGCAGTGAATTGGAAAATGAACGACTTCTTTATGGACAAAAATTTATTTTGAAAAAGTTCATTTCACTTAGATGGATTAGATGAGATATACAATAAAATGGTGAAACTATAATTTTGATTATTACAGAAGACACCAGGATTCTTCTGCTCTAATACAAGAACAAACTTTCAGTATATATTTCATTCCTTCTCACAAACCGTGTCCGTAGTCTTCTTTTTCCACTGTAGCATTAGATGTGCTAAGAAAAATTTAATGTTTCATCGAAACTAGAAATTTGAAAGAGATGCACACGAAGAGAGCATCACTTCATGCTAGAGATACAATAATGGAATCCCGGATATAACTGCCTCTCATCCATTCGCACCGTTTTCCTATGTGAATCATTTTCAATAACTCATATTTGTTTAGATAAGTAATATATAACCAATCATTGCGGTCATTTTTTGAAGGAAAAAATTAAAAATTTAAGTCAAAATATTATATAAAATATAAAAATATATTTTTATATTTATCTATTAAATGTTAAATCATAAATCTCTACCGAAATCCTTTCGTAAATCTACAAGTATAGTTTATATATTTGCTTGTAGATTTACGAAAGAATTTCAACAGAGATTTATGACTTAAAGCTTAAAATTTTTTCATTTCAAACTTGGAAGCTTTCGGAACATTCACTATTTATTATCTCCCAACTTGTAATTAATTAAGAATGAATAAGTCGGATCCGATGACATGCTAATATTTTCCACGCTTTTCTATTAGTTTTACAAAAAAAGTGAGAAGGAACCGGAGGCTACTAGTTAGTAATTGGATTCAAAAACAAAGAAAAACCTGAACAATGTAAAAGCCGATAATCGTTCCCGGAAAAAAAAAATAAAAGACTTGAACTTGAACACTAACGGAATAGTGCAAAAACAGGCAAACATCTACACAAGATAATGTAAAACTTGATAGATGTAAACCCTGAAAACTGAACATCATGGAACAATACAAAAACCATTAAGTATCCTCGGACAACAACATAAAACCTTAAAGAACATTAACGTACATTGTCGAAAACTAACAGATTGCGCCTGCGTCGTCCCAACTCATTGCTCACGGCTGCCGTGAAATATTGCAACACTGTACTGTTGAGAATTGGGCTAGTGGTTGTAGTGGTAGATTTTTGGCTTTTCTGGAATTTGATGTTTTTTGGATAATCCGAGGGTTGTGAGATCGATTATACTAATTTTTACATGTTACTTCCTATTATCATGTTCGCATACCTGAAAGTGAAACATCAATTTTTGAAAGTTGGAAGTTTATTAGAAAGTTTTAATTCCAAATAGTTAGATGAGGGAAAATTGTTACCATGTGCTTTTGTCATCATAACCTGTTAGCTCTTATCGCTTAGTATTTTTTGAGGAATATAGCTTAATTCATCGTTTTTTTTCCAGACAATAAAAGATGGAGAATGGTGAGACTTTACGTCTGGATTATAATTTGTCTCCCTTGTTCGGTAATGATTCCGAAACAAATTATGCGTACGTGTTATTTAAAGGTAAGTTAATATGCTATTTCGAAAATTGTAATGCACAAAGTGGTTATTCATAGTTCGGGAAAAAAAGTTTGAGAAAAGAAATTAGAATGAAGTATTACAAACGAAATGTTGGGAAAATTTTCAGATTCTGAAAATCTTATTAACAGTAGGAACGAGAATAAGTTTTATATTGTAGTTATAATTGAAGAGGCTTGAATTGAAGGAAGTGTTGCGCCTCAATCATGTGCTTTTTAATCTTTTATTTATTTATTTTTTGATTTATTTCAAAGTATTTATCATTTATCTTTTTTTCAAATGTTGATCACTTCTTTTCATTGTGGCTTATTACACTCATGGAAATTATGATTAGCTAGTTCTCAAAGGAAAAAAATTAGAGGTTGTTTGTAGTATTTGCGAGACTGTTTGGAGAAATTTGATAGTTGAGATGATGAATTTCTTCGGAATCATTAAGAAAATTGTGTTATGTATTTTGTTACGCTGCTGTCCATTTACCGAACAGTTCTGTAAGTAAATAGAATTATGATATTTACTTAAGTAGAAGGGATCATACATGATACGTAGGGAAATTTTGAGTTGAAAAGATTGAGTTTTTTCAAAATTGTTGTTACTAATAAAACCAAGGAAACAAAATTATGTTTGCTGCAGAAATAGATGAAAGTTATGCACAAACGCGCAGCGATCGTATCCGTGCTGCAATGTTTCCTGATTTATGTCCTAATAAGACAAGTGATATGCCATCATTACCATGTCGTTCAACAATTGTTGCGAAACTAGCGGAGCCAAGCCAATTGTTAACAACTGCCGTTGTGGAATTGCTCAGTCTTCAGGATGAAACGGAATTAACAACAAAAGCAATTCCTGAACTTGTAAAATTACTTGCGGATAAAGATGAGGTAACTTACATTTACGCGATCCTTTCCGGTTGTAAAAAGTAGAAGTTTCTGCTTTTTTCCATCCAGAATATTACTCTGATCTAAAGAGAAATATACAAAGTGACGTCGTCAGGTTAATCACAAAAGTAATGGAGGTTTTCTGAATCATGAATTTGAAGTCATTACAAACATATAATCAATATATTTTTGCTATTTGGAAACAAGCTTATTTCTTTGCCTTGAAATCGATTTTATGAACTCATGGAAAATATTTACATCTTACTTATGGAAGTATTTCCTCTGAAAATATTTCTGGGTTGATTGAAGAAGTGGTAAGGGAGTCAGATTAATATGAAGGATGATAGAACTTCATGGCTTAATTGTTCAACTTTCGAGCGTTCATTGTCAGGTATTTTCTTGAAGAAGTATACAATTTTCGTTGCATATAATCGATTTCCTAATCGCACTTCTAAAATGTTTTTATTGCCTCAGGAAAATAATGACTTTTGGTTTCCGGTTATCTCGTAGTTTCACATTCTTCCTACATGATTGTAAGGACTTCTATAGTTGCCTTCAAATGACGTTATGAATTCCGGGGTCAACTATTCTTCACGGTCAAGGCTTCTGCTGCCTTCACAAAACGTTGAACTACTATTGCACTACATGTTCTTAAACTATTAAGCAGTTTCTAGGCCGAATGAGTCATTTATGTCTCTAATTGTCTCCACAATTTTACGTTTACTTTGAATTTAAATTCCACAATTTGTTTTTATCTAATTTCGTTTTTTTAGACACAATAAATTTGAAATGTGCAGCTAGTTAAAAGTCATTAACAAAACATAAAACTACAAATGCGCATTAATACACACAATGTAAAGTATAACCAAATTTATTTAACAGAGCATTATAATATCAAATAGTAAATTTCAACAGTGCAGAAGCTCTGCATCAACCAATTGCTTATTTTTTAACAGTGTTTTGTTATTTCTGTTATTTTTATTTATTAGGTAGAAGAAATGGGTAGATGGATTAATCGCTGAATAAAACTGTTTGTGTCATTCCGTAATATTTTCTGGTTCTAGAGTACTGGGTGGCTTAACCAGTACCTTCTGCTACAGACTGAGAGTGGCCAGGGATTTGATGAAAAAAGGAGTTCGTCATTTTACACGTTTAGAGTAAGAAGTAAGTTGTTAAAAGATAACGAAACTTTCTTATAGACAGTGATTATGCGAGCTGTTCATATGGTGCACATGTTATCGCGTGAAAGCAAATCCATGAATGCAATAGCTTCAAATCCAACTCTTATAAATGCTTTATGCGGTGTTACTCGGTACTCTTCATTAATTTTTGTACAAACATTGTTCAGTATTGTTACCATTCAGAATGAGTACTGATTTACAAAAATAATTTTGGAGTTCTTCAACTTTTTGTTTTGAGGCAGTCGGTTGGTTAAATAAAAAAGATTTCAGATTGGAAAATGATGCTATACGAAGAGATGCACTTGGTGCTCTTTCACATATTTCGGAACATGCAGAAGGACGTATGCAAATATTTCGTTCTGGTGGCATTCCCGAGTTGGTTCGAATGCTTGGAATTCCATTAGATGCTGTTCGTCATTATGCCATCACCACGCTTCACAACTTACTTCTTTTTATGGATTATGCAAAAGAGGTTATTTTCTCTGTTTTACTTTTTCTTTTTGTTTTTGGCAATTCATTCTGCTGAATCTTTTGGATTTGCTCTTCGAATTTATTTACAGGAAACAAGGGCATGTGGAGGCTTGGAAGCAATGACTCCCCTTCTTCGGGAAAATTATTCACGTTTCCTAGCACTATTGACAGATTCGCTCTATCTTTTACTACTGGATAACCCACAGAGCAAACTCTCATTCCTTTCCTTAGGTGGTCCATCGTCATTAATCGATCTTTTGAGCACACATCGTCATTATCCAAAGCTTGTTTATACTGTGATGCGCTGTATTCGGGCACTTTCAGTGTGCCCACAAAACAAAACCTCCCTCATTTCTCTTGGTAAGAATTTCATTATAGTGATTTGTTTCAAGTCATTTTATAATTAAGTAGTACACTTTTAACATTGTTATGATAAATTTGGATTGGGGTGAATTAGGTGAATTATAGTTTGGGGTGAATTATTCAAAAAATAATTAGAACCGGCAGAGGATCATCTGTTGGAGTAGTAATTGAACATTCAACGCTTTTTGTTTGATTACTTCGAGTCCATTTTTTTCTTTTCAGGAATACTCAATGTTTTGGGTGATTTTATCGATAACGTCGATGACAGAACCCAATTTGCTATCCTGTGTGCTATTCGCAATTTATCAGATGCAGCAGCTAATGAAAGTAGCTTAGGACCTCTGATTATCAGTTTAATCCATGTTGTTGCAACAGGTGAAGAATCAACAAGTGCATGTGCTGCTGGCATCCTATCAAATTTAACTTGTAACAATATTCGCAACAAACAAACCTTATGTTTTAATAGGTCGGGTCATTTTATTGTACTATTTTACAACCCAACTATTGTTAAAAATCGAAAGCAATCAGTACTTTGTTTTTAAAATACTAATTGGTCTTGGTTAGAAAAAAGTAGTGGTCTAGCTTGATATTTCAGGGGAATGGATGCGCTATGTAGTGCGCTTGAACGGTTTTCAACAGTTGAGGAAGTTACAGAACCAACGCTTTGCGCATTGAGGCACTGTACTGCTCGGCATCCGCTGGCATCACAGGCACAAAGTGATATCCGCTTATCACAAACTTTACCTGTCATTTTAGAGTTAATTTCATCGATGCGAGCCCCAGTTGTTAAAGCAGCTCTAGGACTTGTCCGAAATCTTGCACTCCTTCCTGCTAACTTACACCCTCTGACCCATGTAAGTGTCACAGAGTTATGATGAATTTATTTAAGAAAAATTCTTCATTTTGTATCCAACAATTCATTATTTAAGAATAAATCTTATTTGCAGGAAAAGACATCAAAAGGAGAATCGGTGGTTACTTTGGCGATGGACGTTTTGGGGCGAGCTGGTACTCAGCTCCGTCAAAATCCAGATGCATTAGCAGATGGTGTAGCCATGCGTGAATTAGTTGAAGGTGCCGTATCAGCATTGCACCAGCTTGGAAATGACCCTCAGTCAGCTGATCTCATGCTTCGCGATCACCCATTCGTTGATATGCTCATAAAAGTTAAACATGTTCTTTAAAAAATTTAGATTTTTTTGATCTTTTGTTTATCTTTCATTGGTGATCTCTTACAAGTACTGTTAAAGGTATTTTTTGCATTGACGAATTTTATTCACCTTTTAAGCATATTATGAACTCGGCATTTTTCTAATTTGAAAAAAATTTTAGCTGCTTTCATGGGAAGAAATATATGCAAATGATGATGAGTTGCTACAGCGTGAACTTCTGGGACTTCTGTATCAACTCTCAAAGACTCCAGAAGGTGCACGCCAACTAGATATGTTCGGACCAACTCCTGTACTTGCTGATGCATTACATTCCAAGCGCAGAGCAATTTGTAGGTTTTTACTCGAAATTATAAATCGATAAGCTGTTTGTAATGTTTAACATTTCTAATTTGCATCAATAGCAATTCGTATTGGTAGCGGTTATAAGTAGTGAATCCCGAGTAAGCGTTATTTGCGGTTATCTCTCTACAGAATCTAATCCAAGTATCTTATCGCATGTGTATCATACTGAGTAATAATGAGTCATTGATAAAAGAGATGCCTGTTGCTTAATTCTGTTAAAATCAAACGAACAAAAATCGGTATATACCTGTTCCAAAATGCGACATTTTTATAGCAACATATGCATCTGGCATATTGAAAAATCTTCAATTTGATAAGCCAATGATGTATCGTGGAGAACTGGACACAGAAATTGAAAGTGTGATAAACAGTGGTGAAGAATGGATGCATGATGGTCTCGAATCAGAACTTTTTGCTGCAATGTATCATTCCTCAGAAATGGAACAGTTGGATCATCCCCAGTCATGGCAACATCCCCCACCCTACCAGACTAATAATCGAAGTCCTTTATGGTTCGATACTGATCTTTGAACCGTAAATTTTTATTTTATTTTAAGATTTATGCAGCCAAAATTCTTGGCCCAAGTTGCCGTTAACTTTTCTATTGGCGCTTGTTCCAATTTTTAAGTTTGTTATAAAATACAATTGTAACTGCGCACTATACGCCGATCATGACCCGTTTTAGCTTTCATATAGTTTTTCATAGATGACAACATCATTTATAAATGGCGTTATCATCTATGAAAAAAAAACATTAAATTCTTTCTGAAGAGTAACTCTTTGCTTTCTTCAAGCTTTTTTCCATCTCTCTATTATTTTAAATGTTTCTTGATCAGTATTTGACATTTAATATTCTTTCTAATGTCACTTTTGCTTTAGATTTTTCATTCCATGAATTTTTTTTTATGCTATGTAATCAGAAATATGCATTGTTGGTTTTATTCAGTAGTAGAATAGAACATGAATTTTGGCAGGTAAACGATCAAAATGCTAAAGCAATATATTTTGATAATGCTTGACTGCTTGAGTTCTTGTGATAGTGAACATGCTAAGCTTGTCTCTTCAGCAAGTTTTCCAAAGATCGAAGTTTTTCTTGTTAAATATTTGCCTCTGTTAAGTTGACTTCGATAGATTGCTATTGTTTTATGGCAACTTTTTTTTGCTTATGTATTGTATCGATATGATTTCCTATGTTTGTTGATATTTCCACTACTTATTGCAGAAATAATTTATCCATGTATACTTCGTTTTTAGTGAAAAATGTGCAACTTTTATATATTTTGAAATAATTTATTGTGATGCTTGAAACATTTCGTTTTATTATTTTTTTGGGCCACAAGGAATAGGGTGGTAATATATTGTTATTTTTATTACAGTTATTGAAATTTTGTTTGTTTGAAGTATTTGTAGTTTGGGTTATTTTATAACTGTCGTTTTATCATTATTTTTTATAATTAGGTTTTGCTACCGAAGAATTACCAATTATGCTTTTATTTGAAATTCGTTTTGTTCTGAATTCCATTTATCAAAATTCAAATTTATTCCGACTTGTAGTTTTAATCTCGTTGTTTTGTATATAAGTGAAGCAATTCCTGAAATAAACTTTTCCTTCATTTTACATTTTTAACAAAATATCATATATGAATTCGTATCGGTTGATATTCATTCAATATCTATAGTAAGTTACTAATATGTTTGCTGGAAATAATTCATGCCATTAGAGGCTAAAATCTTTATAGATTTCTTTGAGTTTAAGGTTATTGTACATAAAGGCCTATTACAGTAATCTGAAGTGAGAAAAAAAATTTCCTTATTTCACTGATTGAATGGATTTCATATTCCTTTAGGCGCCAGTGAGATTAAAATTTTTGATTACATGGAATGTGTAAGAGCTGACAGCTTATTCTATTCCTCACGTATGTTTTTATTCATACGCACACGCAGATGAGATCACTGGTTTCCAAAGATTTGATTATGCTTCTGTATGCGAACACTTATAGTTTTACATGAAGTACGCTTTTAACTACAAAGCAGTGTTATCATTACAACGATTTGTTTCATTTTAATAGAAAAAGAAAGTGCAGTGAATGGAATGAATGGTTTCGAAATACATGAATGTGATTTGTTTGAGCATGAACCTTACACGGTTGATTGCTTAGAGTTAGATGAACGACAAGGTATTCTAGCTGTTGCTCGGCATTCCGATTTTTCGTGAGTTTTTTCTTGCTCATTCACGAAGTTCCTCAACCTTAGTTTGGTACTACTAATGTTTTCCATATTCGGTTTAGTTTTTTGTTTCCTTTATCACTTCATTCGGTGGTGTTATTTATTTTTGAATAATCCTTTTTTGTTTATACGAATTTTAATAAACATTTATTACTATTACTATTGTTGTAGTTGTTGCTTAACCAAGATTTTATAAGCTACAAATTATCCCCACGAAAAGAAGTACTTTTTGTTACTGTTGTAAGAATCGTTTTTGTTATAGTTTAAGTTGGTCCATGAATCCATGAATCCATGAATCAAAATTTTTTTCATATTTTTCATAGTTCTAAATGATTAGATAAGTCACTCTTCCAATGAAATATTTTACAGCGATAAAAAACGTGATGGTATGATAGAATTTTGGAATGTAATCGGCACACCAATGTTTTATGTTCGAAGCACATTTCTTGGGAATAAAACCGCCGAATCACTGCTTTGGATGGGTGATATTTTACTTGCAGCACATCTCGATGGTTCGATAACAAGTCATCGTCTTCACACGTCGGAATACTTTGTGAGTCCTGTCGACCACAAAGTTTTTTGGAATGAACTTTTGAAATTAAATACCTGATTTTCAAGTTTAAACACTTGGACCTCAATTGCAGTAAAATGAAATTTGTTTATTAATAATATAAAATTAGATTGAATACAGAGTATCAAATAATTGTAGTAAAACTGCAGTCTTCTAATAAGTTTATTTGTTCAGTGATTGACATAATTCATGTAATTTTAGACATTATCTAGTGAAATTGCACTATTATCTTCCCTTGTGTTTATTAGATGTTAAATTCTTGAATCTATATCTTACTGTATAATTTGTGACAGACGATTCGACTTACACCAACCCCGTTGTGGTGCCTGGTCTCAATAAAAGGAAGCATGTTCTGTGCTGGTTCCGATTCAGGAGCTGTGTTAATACTGTCTTTGGAAGAGAATAATCGTATTGCTTTGAATAAGACAGTATCTATTGGTAATTTTCAAGTATTCTGAAATTTAAGCGCAATATCTTACTTATTTTGATTGGTGTTACTGATTCCCAAATTCATAAAAAACTTTTATTCAGCTAAGGGAGACGCGTAATGAAGTAAAGGAAGACCTAATAAGTGGCTTTTGATTGAGAGATTTCTGAATTTGAAAATATTTTTGCTGAAATGAATTTGATCATAAAGAATTATGAATTTTACAAAAAGGGATTATTTTTCTCAGGTTTTGGTACACATGTAATGTCGTTGGCGTGCAATAGTAATATGATCGCTGCTGGAACAATGGATGAAATCAGTCTCATAAGTGTGTCGAAACAACGAATAGAGCATAGAATGAAATTACCTCGGATCGAAAAACGAAAACCAACTATTGTTTGGTGCTTATGCTTCATGTAACTTTCATTTTTGTTGTGATTTTCTTTCAACATCTTGTTATATATTTCAACAGCTGATTGCCTGATTTTTCCAAAGTATTTATAAACATTCAGTGAAGTGAGTCCTCGCCGTGTTTGTTATCAAATTATTATTTCGGTATTTTTGAGTTGTTGGAAGGAATTATCTCTGTACTAAAATAACAAAGCCGATCTCGGTTCATGGCATATTTTAGAAGAAAACTGTAAGCAGTAATTTCAGTGGCGATATACTGGCATCGGGTGATTCACGAGGATATCTAACATTTTGGAATGCATCAAATGGAGCATTTTCACATGTAATATCATTTATTTTGCATCTTCTTCTTTAAAGAAGAATTGAGGATCTTAATACGATATTTGGATGAGTACGGGAAAAATTCTATTTTTTGAAAGTAAATGATATTTCAGTGTTTGCAAACACACCAAAGTGATGTTTTATCAATAACTGTGGTGAATGAATCGCTCTATGCTGCCGGTGTGGATCCTACAATTGCTCGACTTGGCCTTAATCAGGTTTATGTATTTAATTGTCACTCTACTGGAAAGAGGGAATAAGATTCGAAAGAAACAGATTACTGAACTTTTGAGCTAATAGAAAAGAAATATACTTATTTTGAGCAGAATCGTTGATTACGTAAGCGTATATGAAAAAGGATAGGTATTTATTCATTGATAAAACCTTTATTTTTATGGTAAAGCCTTTATATTTACACATTTCAACTTTAAAATCAATTACAGGAACGTACTGCATATCGCATTGAACATCGAAGAACAATTCATAGTAATGACGTTCGAGCTTTGGTTGCATCGAAACATATGACGGCTCTCTATTCCGGTGGTGCCGATTACTACTTTTGCATCAGTAATCGCTTTAGCCATACTGATGCTTTGAAAAATGTAAGCTTGAAAATTCATGTTTTTTTATAAATTGAATATTTGTCAAATTGTTTTCGCGTTTTTAGCAGTCAGTACATTCAGTTGAATTATTCTTATATTAATCGGAACATGTTTTATTTGGATTTATTAAAGATGAATTGCCTCTTAGAAATAAATTGTTTCGCTGAAATCTTTTTTAGATAACCTGTAATGTTGCGGTGGACGCGAACATGTTTTCATACCAGTACGATAATCGCATTGTTATTTGGAAAGCTGGTCATCCCAGTGAAGTAACATCGAAGAAAGGAATTTCTTCTTTAGCAAATGGTCCAGTCAAGTTAGCTCAGTTACGGTCACATTGTGGAGAGTTCATTAGATCAAGGTGAGTTGATTTTGCATTTGAAGCGAACTTTTTAACTTATAGAATCATTTTTAAAGATGGGGTCATCTTCGCTCATTAAATTAATGATTATTTGCTCTGTTTAGAATGAATATCGGAAAAACAAACATGCGAATATTATTTGCATATATTCATTTAATTTTCGTCTTTTTAAACTTTGATTTATAAGAAAAAATATGGGCATACATTCTCTTATTCTCTTATCTTAGTAAACTTTCTATTCTTTTTTAGTGCATTTAACCGTGAAGGCAGTTTGTTAGCAGTTTCTACAATTTATACAACAACTCTTTACAAATTGGATCTCAACTTTTCGAAAGAACACAGTATATCTGTCCTGAAGAGAATAAATATTTGTGGAACAGGATTGCTCTTTACATCAACATCTTTGTTTGTTGCATCCGGATGCCTTAGGATATCTAGCTTACCAATTTGTGATTCTATACCAGAATATCCGGATATAATCGCTGAAAGAGGTAATTTTGCTGCTTTTTTGTTAATTATACTTGGTACTTTTTCTACAGCTCCAAATCTGGACAGGGTTTTTTTAACTGGACTTATTTGACAGGTAATTTTTCATTAATTTGTAGATGATAATAAATTTACGAGGTTTTGCTATGCAGCAATGAAAAGATAGACAGATTAGAGTAGTATACGAATATAATTTTTTCAGACAATGCCGGTGAGGTAGTTCGATTACACCCTAATATGACTGAAACGTCACTTATATTTCTCACAGCGCGAAATGAAATTTTTATTCTGGAAATTCGCAAAAAGGTCTGTATTTTTTTAGAAATATATATTTAAAATAAATTTTAGAAATATTAGAAAAAAATCTAAGAGATAACTTTAAGAAATATTTAAAACCTAAAAGATTTTAAACTTATCATCTACAATCCAGTATTTTGTTCATTTTTTTTACTATTTTAAACACTAATTTAAGCATATATCGTTTAAAATTTATCACGACATTTACTAGCTTTACGATATACCACATTATTTGTCCATTCTCGTTCACCATAAGCTCACTTTATGTTTTACGCTTTTTTCATATCAGGTGATGTCATAGAAATGCTTACCTATTATCCATAAATATAAATTCTCTGGTGATGAATAACTCTTTTGCTCTTTTTTATTTCCTTAATTTTTCCAAAGCTCCTGTCTTTAATTGCTTTATTACTGGATGATCTATTATATTGGTCAGATAATTTACTGAACCGTTTTTATAGAGAAAATTGTTTTATAGATTAAGATATCTTGTTATCTGTTTCTTCAAGCTTTTTAAATATTATTTGTTTTTTATAGACGTTACGGAAGTTGGAAATTCCCGGCACAAACGTTTACATCGATGTTCAATTTATTAATTTTGCCTCGCTCTATATTCTCTGTGCTGATAGAAAACGCACACTTATCGAGTATGACACCGATACAAACATTCTTAGTGACAATACAATTTCAACAGAAGCATTATGCATGTTACCTGATGAATTCGTTTTACAAATGGATTGCAATAATTCAAATGGTGTTGTTTTGAGTGGTTCACGAGGCAGTTTTCGAGTTATTGGGCTCATTAATGGAGTAAGTGTTTAATGTATTTTTTAATGATTTTTTCGGATGATGTTTTGTAGGAGGGAGAAGTCTGCTTTTAATAATGGGTAAAAAAGGCTCAGGGGACACGAGTGGAAAGGCGATATATAATTAGTATATATCTACGTGTATGTATGAAGAAAAATGAATGCAGTCAAAATAATTTTCTAATTTTCCTTCTCTGAGTTAAATTTAAGACATATAAAGTTCATAAATTAAGAGTATATAAAATTCATTTCTTTTTCTGGGTACTCAAAACTTCTTTTTCGAAAATTTCAACGTTTAAATCCCAAGAAATAATGAGACCTGTCGTCCTTTGATTAGAAATTGGTAGATGGCTTTCTTCCGAAAATTGAATTTCGACATCTATGTGTTTAGTAGGCAATAAATATTATACATGATAATTTACGAAATTATCTGCTGAATATACGGGTAGGGTATCGCGACAGACCCTGATAATATATCTATAGATGGTGTGCCAATTGGTGGCCATTCAAAAAACGATTAGTTTCGTGTGCATCTTGATTTTGCCTTTCCTTTACTTCTGTGCTTAAAGGAGCGTGATGAGTGGAGAAATGGAAAGAATTCAGAAAGATTATGTCCATAGTGTTTAGAGGAATGAGGAGGGTTCGAGAGTAATTTTTAAGAAAGTAAATAGTGTGGCCGATTGGGGATGCGTAGGAGACAAGATCTTAATGCAGTACATCTCTAATTCACTCTTTACATTCTTCTTTTGCCCCATAAACCCAATATGCTGTTTCTCCTCTACCCGCTTTTAATATTTTATTTGCAGAAACGAGTACTGCTATATGGACCAGAAGCATGTGCATTGAAGAAAGTGGAAGGAGACGATGGAGTATGCTTGATGCGTAGAGATCGATGCGTCCAGGCCTGTTGGTTATCAGCTCGAAAATTGCTCTTCACGACTCCGATTATGCTTGCCGAACCTTCCCAAACTGCTTTTCGACTTAAACGTTACGGCCTAAATTGATAACTATTGCTACCGGTGTTTGCTAGATTCTTCTGATCATATTATTCGAACTATTTTATAAAGAGAAAAATGGCATTAATTTTTAAATAGTCAAAGAAATATTCAAATCTTTTATTGTTGAAGACATGAGTACCATTATTGCTCGTTGGAACTGTTATATTGTTCTGGAAATTTTATAATTTTCGTCAAACAAAAAAATTGTCGGCCAATGATTGCCTATTAGAACGCACTATTTCTGTCGTCCTTCTATTCTGCTTATTTTTTTATGTTGATAGCTGTATCAAATTTATTGTTATTATTAAGGATATATCGTTAAATTATTATTCGCCGATATTTACAGCAACCATAAATAAGATATTCAAATTTGATAAAACAATTTGATTAAGCAGTAAGTAGATAAGCTGATCAAGTGGGTTGGATAAATAAATGAATGAATGTTGCTCCCCTGTTATTGGCTTTTATGATAGGTATTACAAGGCCAACAGAAGGACAACAACAACAGCAACAACAACAACAACAACAACAGCAACGACAATTACAATCACAAAAATCATGTGAAATACAAGAAATTCACGGGAGAGGGGTGTCAAGCGGTTATTTGACATCTCCCAATTATCCATACAGCTATCCGTCTAATCAAGACTGCCTTTTCAATATAACTGCCTCTGCAAATTTGGTTATCCATCTAACTTTTACTCATTTTCATCTGGAAGGCCGTATGCTACACTCTAATCAATGCCTTAATGATTATGTGATCGTTACCGTAGTGGATCGTAAAGGACGTGAACATGTTGGTGAACGCTTTTGTGGTAATCAACTTCCTGAACCTTTACATACCATGCAAAATTCGGTTTATATTCGTTTTCATTCCTCACACACGAATGAATACTCAGGTTTCCGATTGCGTTATCAATTCTTAACGGAAGGTTTACTTTTAAATATTGATAATGAATTTACATTGTTTCTCATTCATGATTCTTAATAAAATGAACAATTATTAAAAGAATTTCATATTTCACTTTTGAATTCTTTCCTACTTTTCAAGCTATTACAATATTGGAAATGGATAAATTTTCCAAGATTGAATTTTATTTAACAATCATAATTATTAATTAAAATTCATAATTATTTTTGCAAAAATTTAAAGTGCAAAGTTAAAGGAATTAGAAGAGAGAGAGAGAGAGGGAGAGATAAAGGAAAAGGGCCAAAACATTAGAAATAATGAGAAAATGATGAATGAAATGATTAGAATGAAAGAATTGAATAAATTTTTATTTAATTTATAATTTTTAAATTTAAACGCAAATTAGCAATTGCAAATATTTCTAATGTTTATATTATTACTCTTCATTACCTTTATGTGATGAATTTTAGTGTAATATTATAAAGAGATGGATATTACATTTTACTAATTTTTTTCTAGAATTAAATGCTAAAGAACAATCTTAATTCATCCAATCCTTAGCTTGTTCGGGTCCAGTAACTTTTCCGAATCAATTAAGCTATAGGCTTCATTTCCTGATAATACAACCCTTAGCTTGTTCGGGTCCAGTAACTTTTCCGAATCAATTAAGCTACAGGCTTCATTTCCTGATAATATCCATTCGTTAATTTCCTTAAGTTTCAATTTTATAATCGATATTTCTATCGATTATAAAATTGAAACTTCTCTATTTCTGTACTGAACATAATTACAATTTTGTATTGAAGTATGAGTAGATCGAAATAACAAACATTTATTGATAATTATATTTTTATGAATATTTACGTTATCAATGTTTAACTTATTCAAATTGTAATTTATGTTCAGTATAAAAGATTCAAAAAGTTATTCATGCATTTTTAGGCCAAGAATTATTACATAAAGATCATAGAAAATAATGAAAACATTGAGAATGCTCCCAGTTGTTAATTTATTCGAAATATATAAATAGGGTTAAAAATTAAAATCTTTTTAAAAATTTCAACTCTTCCGCTTAGATCATTTTACACGTTATTTTCAGTATTTCATTGTTTCTGTAACTTATGATCATTATTTTGAACTCATGAGATCAATCAATGAATAATCATCAATTAAAATTATTATGATAACAATAATGACTTGTTAAAGAGGTCAATTAATGAATAATTATCAATTAAAATAATTATGATAACAATAATGACTTATTAAAGCAATATCATATCTTATCGATAGAGTATCATAAATGATATTTCCTATTTATATCATTAATATTAAAGGTACCGTTTAATATTTTTTAAATAATTTCATCAAATCAAACAAAAAATTGATTTAAAAAAAGAAGAAATAAGGAAGGAGAAAATTTGCTATAAAATAGCTAAAAACAATTCTAATTCAAAATGAATTTCATATATAATTAATTCAAATCAAATCTACCATTTCCAATTATTTTTTTTTTTCAAATATTTTCATTTTAGAATCAATATTTGAACCAGCTAGTAGCTATTTTGATGATGATCTAAGGTATCTGAAATATTGCGGTGGTCATAGCAATATGAAAGCATTCGCTGGTGAAATACGAAGTCCCGGTTATCCATCATTTTATCCAAAAAATGTCACATGTAATTGGTTGTTACGTGTGGGTCCTGGTAAAAAAATTTATATACATATACAATATTTGGAATTATCACCAACAATGGGTTTGTTAATTTTATTTTAATTATTAAATATTTAATTGATGTTTTAATTTCTTTTTGATAATTAAATTATTGATGAAAAATTTAGTCGAACAATTCCTTTTTTTTCACCAGCCAATGATAGATATCTATTATCTTAGTTATTAAATATAGAATTAACATTTTAATTTTATTTGATAATTTATTGGGTTGAGCTTGTTTCAAAAAATATTTCGTGCAAGAAAGATATGATTCATTTTTTGTGGAGTGATATTTCCGTACCTTTTTATGAGGAGTGCTTATCTGCTAATGATATTGACAACCGCGATCAGTTA